>LR751618.1:10913-21446 GCA_902729485.2 Mus minutoides | reverse complement strand
TATCCAAAATATATAAAGAACTCAAGAAAACAGATAGTAAAGAATAAATATTCTAATTTAAAAATGGGAGACATATCTAAATAGAAAAGTTTCAACAGAAGAATCTCAAATTATTAATAAACACTTAAAGAAATGTGAAATAAATACCCTTAGCCATCAGAGAAATGCAAATCAAAATTATTTAGATATTCCATTTTTCACGTGTCAGAATGGCTAAGGTCAATAACACAAGTGACAGCTCATGCTGGTGAGGATCTGGAGCAAGGGGAACATTTCTTCATTACTGGTGGAAGAGCAAATTTATACAGCCACATGGAAATCAATATGACATTTCTGCAGAAAATTGGGAGCCTATCTACCTCAAGGTGAAGTCTTGGACATATACCTAAAGGACACTTCATCTTATCATTTTCTCAACCCTATTCACTATGGCTTTATTAATAAGAGACAGAAACTGCAAACAGCCTGGACTTGCCACAACAGAAGAATGAAGAAAGCAAATGTGGTACATTTACACAAAGGAATAGTACTTAACAGTGTAATAAAATAACATTGTGGAATTTGCAGACCAATGGGTAGAAGTAGTAAAAATCACCGTGGGTGAGGTAATCAAGACCCCAAAGGACAAAAATGGTGTGTATTTTCTTGTAAGTTGATATTAGCTGTAAAGTAAATGATAATTAAGCTCCAACCTTTAAACAGAGAAAAGTGGGGTAAAACGCAAGGGTATAGGGGGAATGCATGGATCTTCATGGGATGGTGAAATGAATAGATTTTAGGAGTGGACTGTTCATGGCCAGGGATGGGAGCAGGAAGAACCAGATGTGGATGCAGATATATAATCAGGATGTAGAACTCTTGTCTCCTTCAGCAACAAATCGGCTTGCACACTGCTATGTTCCCTCCATGACAAGAATAGACTAAACCATCTGAAACTGTAAGTCAGCCCCTATTAAATGTTTTCCTTTATAAGAGTGGTTGTGGTCATGTTGTCACTTCAAAGCAATGGAAACTGGACTAAAACACAGTGAAAAACCTTCTGCATTGGGAATTTCCTGGAGTCTATGATGATAGTCCTAAGGAGGACTCTTAATAATGGGAGCTACAAGGTTTTAATTGGCTAGCTATGTCTTTTAGTCAGGCAATGCTCCCTGTGTTGGGAATAGATTCTACTCAATTGAGTTGTTGGCCAATAGGGTCCCAAGAAAATCCCTCAAACAACTCAGGTTAATGCTAAGACAAAGAATTGCTATCTACAAACTGATAGCAGGACCCCACTGCCAAGCACAACATCCACACAACTCATGTTGAACATGGAGATGTCAAACTGGTCCCTACATGGAGCCTTCAACCCAATGTTCTAGTCTCTTTGGTATGAGAAGGTATTATGAAGGCTATTGAAGAAGAAACATAGCCATCATGTCAGCCACAAAACCTTATGTACAGTCTGCAACATATGCTAGGGCAATGGTGGCACAAAATATGTGGAAGTAGCCAATGGCCAATTTGATATAATGACCACTTCACAAAAAGTAACACATACCTGATACTACTTTGGTAAACAAGAACCAGATAGGAGATAGTCCAGAGGATTAGAATAAAACTAAACATTACTGGGGCTAAATAGATGGCTCTGTAGTTAAGAGCACTGACTGGTCTTCCAGAGGTTATGAGTTTAATTTGCAGCAACCACATGGTGGCACACAACTATCTGTAGTGGGATATGATGCCCTCTTCTGGTGTTATCTAAAGTGAGTGTCGGTGTATTCACATACATAAAATAAATAAATAAATAAATAAATAAATTTTTAAAAAGCTAAACAATACTGGTCTTAAAAAAAGCAATAAAATAATAAAAAAAAATGATTCCTAATGATACTCTGCTATTCTCATAGACTAATGCCTTGTTTAGTAACCACCATAAAGGCTTTCTATGAAGGCATATCCAAAACAGATACATAGACCCACAAACAGACATTATGTGGAGAGACTAAACAATCAAATCCCTCTCTTCAGAGTGCAGGAAATCCTGGGGCAAAACAAGCTTGGAAGATTGTAAGTGCCAGAGGTGGTAGAGGACACCAGGAGAACATGACGTTCTGAGTAACCCAACAAGGGTCCTATGAGCTACAAGAGACTACATCAAGCACTGGGTCTATACCAGTCCCTCCACATATAAAATTATAGCTATTAGCTTAGTAGTTTTATGGCACTCATGGCTATGAGAAAGAGTGGGTCTCTGCCTCTTTTGCCTCTTCATGGGACTCTTGTCCCCTTGGTGTGTTGCTGTGTCACACTTTGATGTTAATTTTTGCTTCATCTTATTGTATTTTACTTGGTTATATTTGGCTGTTGTTATCTCTTAGAAGCCTGATCTTTTCTAATGAGAGACAGAAAGGGAGTAGGTCTGGAGGAGAGGGGAAGTAGGGAGAAAATAAGAGGAATAGAGAGGGGGAACTATAATCAGGATATATTGTGTGAGAAAGAATCTATTTTCAATGAAAAGAGAATCCATTTGTAATAATCTAATTCTTCTGTGTCAATTAGTCTGAGTGGTTTTCTGTTTTAAAGTCAATTTTGATAGTGAATGCACATTTATATTTATTAGTTAATATAAATTTATCTGGAATTCTATCTCATAATTTAATAACTCTCCTCTGAATTTGAATTATTATTTCTAGTGTTTTGTGTTTGTATTTTATCTTTTCATTGCTTTTAGTTTCTTTAATGTGATTTCTAATAAAATTATCACTGGAGTTTATTTTAAAATTATCTCAGTTGTTGCTACCAAATACATGCACATGAATGAACACATAGCACCCACACATGTACACACAAACACACACACACACACACACCTCACACATGCATGCACTTGTACACACAGAGACTAAATATAAGGAAATACACAATACACTCACATTTGGCTTGGGTATTTTACTTGGAAGAGGCCAATTATATGTAACTCAATAGTTTGAACACAGGTGCCACAGAGTAAATACAATGTTTACAGTTCACCAGGCTGAAGAAGACAGTGCTGTGGTTTCAGCTTAGAGTTGAAGTATGTGTGTGTGTACACACATACGTGGAGGGGGCAAGTGGGCAGTCCATGCACATATTCATATGTATTTAACTGCAACACTGAGATCAGAGGTTTTCCTTGATTACTTTTGCCTTAGTTTGTACAATAGGGATCTTTGATGAGCTTGGAGTTTACTAATTTGCTGGGCTGCCTGGCTAGTGCACTCCAGAGATCCCCCATCTCTGCTTCCCAGCTGGAGGGTCACAAGCACATGCTAGTCTTAACTTTTCACACAACTGCTGGGTATCTGAAGTAGGTCCTCATATTTATTCAGAAAGCTTCTTACCTCTGAACCATCTCTGTAGCCCTAAAGTCTTAGTGCTCATAACAATATTATATATGATTAAGGGACATAATATATTATAATACCATCAATTGAAATGGAAGGAAAAACACTAATTGTATTCTACAAAATATCAGTGATTTTTAAGGAAGGTGAATGGAATCTAGATTTGTGGTACTAACTCCTAGCTAATGTCAAAACAGTTAAACATTTAACACGAAGGTCTGGAAACAGGGCTTTATGAGCGAGCACACATTACTCCTCCAGAGTATCTGAGTTCAGTTCTCAACACTCATGTCATCCAGGTCACAGGCTTCATACCTTTAGATGCAGGAGGTCCAATACTTTCTTTTAACCTCTATGGACATGTCACTTGACCCCATGGAATCAAACATGCACCTATATAATTAGAAGTTAAAATTTAAATCTTAGAAAGGAATTCAAGATTAAAAAAAGAAATGGATTATTTGCAGATATTTCACTACCTCTGGCTTGCATAGAAGTCCGAGAATGGTTTCCTATTGTGATTGAATTCATCTACATCATTCAGAGAATTTTAGTTGTCTAGGGGATTAGCAAATAGCTGGTTGGTTCCAAACATGAGAAAAAAATATACAAAGGGCTAAAAATATCACTGGTCAGCTAATGAAATGATAGCACATGAGATTAGCCTGGAGATTCAATTTTACAGTTGCCTATAAACTAGATGTTGATTTTACAGTCAAGAAACTCTACAAGAGGTGTTCAAAAGAAGTAAGTGGTTAAGACCCCTTACTACTCTTGACAAAGATCTGAGTCAGTGCATTGCCCATACACAATGGCCCACAACTACTTATAACTCCAGTTCCAGGAATATTATGTGACCTTCTGATTTCTGTGAACTCTTACATGCAGGTAGTGCATATAAGCACTTACAGATACATATACATATATGTAAAATATTTAAAATGTAAATGTGTATAACTTTTTTTATTCCTTCACCATAGCTCCGATTGGAAAAAATCTCTGTTTCTCTGTCTCTGTCTCTGCCTGTGTGTCTCTCCCTTTCATACACACACACACACACACACACACACACACACACACACACACACACACAGCAAAATCTACATATGTTAAGGAGTTGAAGAAAGAGTTCTGAGTAATCATGCATTGTACATAAATTATTTTATGCCNTGAGAATGGCAAGCAGTGATTGTAGGAAAAAATGACCTCATAAGTCAGGGAAGAGCAGAGCAGAGCAAAGCAGAGCAGAGCAGAGCAGTGACTTTCAGCCAGAGAAAATGCCTTCTCCAAGGAATATTTGCCAGTGTCTAGAGGTGGTCTTGATTGTCACACTTTAAACAGCTTGTGGGCTTTGGGCCTTCCTTAATGATATCAGCTTCATTGATCAAAGAGGATCGATCTTTAGAATAGAAAATTACCCATGAAAATGCCAGGTAAAACAGAGAAGAAATAGCCTGAACCAGAGAATTCTGGAGAGCAAATACTACTTAGATTTCATATATTTATATCAAAAAGGTATAGTTCTCATTTATGATGGGTGAAATAATTTCTTCTTGTCTCTGGCTCTATGCCCCTTCATGCTAACTTACTTTGAATATGATGAAACAATAGAAAAGAAATATTCTCAATTAGACCCTCTTTTTTAAAGTTCTTGATGGGAATACTATACCTTTTTTCTTTTCCTTTCTAAAATTCATTGACAAACCAAACTCCATCACTTGTGACTACATAACAAATGACTCCACAATTTAGTTTATTAAAGTAGTAAAGATATGGCATAACAAACAAAAACAGTCTTTCTTATACTTGATCCTACCGAAGGAAAAGAAGTTTTAGAGTGTCCTTAACGACAGATCCTCGGTCCGTCTCGGTATCAGGGAAGATCGAAAATTTCGGAATGGTCACCAACACACTCCTATTTCATAAGAAAGATGTCCACCCAACTCCCGAAATAAAAGAAAGACTGATACCCATGTCTTCAGCTTGGTGCTTTGCTGGGTGTCCCTGTCCTTCTAGACACACAAGTCCATAGTCAAGAGACAAACAGAATGTCCTTTTAGGCAAGCTGCAAGTTCAACCCATTGATATAGAAGGGGTAGGTATTATATTGAGTGAGCAATATGAACAGGAATTATGGGACAATGTCAGGAGCTTTTATTGTCACCTTGATATTCCCAAATTCTACACAGTGTGATACATCATTCTTTCACCAGACTAGGCAGCTTCACAGAGCAGACCTGAAATATTTAGTGAGCATTAATGCAGTCCATCTTTTAAAAAGGATTATACTTTTCCTACTGTATCAGGCTCAGAACTGAGATATCCTTGAGCTTGTGGTGACACTGTGCTTCAATAAGCATAATACAATCACATAAAAGATTACTTTAGAAGCCTGGTGGTGTCACAAGGTTGTGGTTATGACATGTCGCTTTCCCCATCTTATGTGTTACTCATATTTGGACACTTTTAAGACTCCTGTTAGGTGGAAGTCCTAGCAAAAACAGATATTTATTGTTAGTTTACCTGTACCTTCTGAACAAGAACTTGAGAAATAGATATATTCTAACTCCTATATAAGCATCCACCATTTTTAACATGTAAGATACAAAAAAATTGTATGCAGGCACAGCATAGATCATCCCCTCCTCATATGAATAATGATGTCGTTGGTTATTTACAGACATGGAGAAGATGGCAATAGTTATCACTTTCCTCACTCATTTGTACATTTAACATATTCTATCTATGATCAAGGAAAGTTCTTATAGTAAAGGAAAAACAGCAGTTTGTCTTCATTTAAACAAATAATGCAGCCCAGAGATTGCCTGCACCTAATGGAGGAGCTATTTTGAATTGAAGTGATATTAAAATCTAAATGTACATTTACAAGTACCACTGACATTTAAAAGAAATGTGTCCACCCCAGACAATGAAGGTACTATAATTTATACATTGTGAAAACTTAAGGAAGTGGGGTGAGAAAATGAAAGAAATGTACTACTTCATTGCTCTTGGGTTAACAAGCTACCCCGTGAGCTTGTTTTACTTGATCATCTGCAGGACCACATTAAAATAAAACCGGGTTGGTTTAGCCGAGTGTGGAAATAAGGCAGAGAATTCCACTGTGACAATAGCAGAGCCAGAGATCTGACAATCAAGCCTGTCCTCCTTCGATTTGACAGGCTGGACTTTTATGCCTGGATAGGCTGGAGAGTGTTGTTGAAGGAGAAATTCTCCTAGTCACTCAAGTAGCTCTCATTGCCAGTACTGGCAACATCTGACCTATCAGTTCAATACAACTCTTTCAGACTTTGAAGGGTGCTTTCCATGAGCCTTGCCCACTTTCCTCCCTTCCAACATAGCTGGTCAATGACTGATTTCATCTTGGATATCTCATATACTGTCACCACACCAAAAAATTATGAACTCATGGATCATGATGAAATTGTTTCATGACTATGTTAAAGTAGAACATTGAATTGCTAATGGATATGACCTCAGTGGTATAGTTGAGAGCCGGTGAGATGGCTCAATTCACAAAGGTACTTGCTTCCAAGCTTGATGACATGAGTTCAATTCCCCGAACCAACACAACAGAAGAGGAGAATCAACTCTTGCTAATAGCCTTCTGTACATGTCTCCAAGTACTCTACGACAGGTGCATGGCATGTGCAGGTATGTTCTCATGCACAAACACACACACACAAAATTGATTAATTACATGAGCACATAATGAAAATTTGCAATTTGATTATTTGCTTTGATGACTGAAAATTAATCAAGACTAGCGCTTCAGTATTATTTGAAAAGACAATATTCTAAGGTGCCTTTGTAGCAAACCCAGTGATTCATGTGTGGTGTTATATACAAAAGCAGATTTAATGTACTGAAATCCTGTCTAATTAGGCAAATGAGAGGAAAAATATATGGGGAAATGTACTTTAATCAATTACTGGTCCTTTTAAAGTTTTAGCCAACATTCCAAAATAGTTTAACAAATGTACTAACATATATTGTTCTGTTTGTGATTTAGCCTGTTTCAATTTTTATGATTTTTTTTTTTAGTAAAGAATAGAGTTTATTCAGGGCATGGGGAGAGGAACTAAGATGGTAGTAGAGGCAGAAGAGAGAGAGAGAGAGAGAGAGAGAGAGAGAGAGAGAGAGAGAGAGAGAGAGAGAGAAGAGGCCAGCCATGAGCACATGGATAGAGGGGGGAGGGGAATGGGGAGAGCGAGGGAAAGGCACAAGAGGACAGAGAGGGAACAGGAAGGCAGGAGCAAGAGCACGAGCATTATATATTAAATCTTGCTTGTAACCCAGCTAGACCACTCCTGGGTATATATTCACAGGACTTCCATTCCCTACTTCCAGGTAAATTGCATGTAATAAGACACCCATAATATTTTAGTGACTAAAGAAAATGAGACTTTCTTCTTGATTCAGTCTTTATAAACAACATCCTATTCATCCTCATCTTCCTCTTCCTCCTCCTTTTTTCTTTATTGACTTCCATGGTCCATCAACATCACCCTCTAGCACTCTAGCTGCTTCTCCTGTTACCTTCCGTGACTCCTTTTTACTTTCTTAAATGTAAATATATTTCTAGATTCTTCTTCAACCTTTCTCATTTTCTTTTGTCAGTGGTATCTCTGTCCTATTTTTCAACCTTATGATTTCTTCTACAGATATAACGTAAACTGATATATTCCTGCTCTCTTTTTATCTCTAGGTACCAAAAACATCCTGAAATTGCATTTTAACCCTGAGGAACAGGAGCTGTACTTGATAGCATAAAATGATAGCATAGTCAAAACTTGGAGTATATAAATTACCTGTATTCAAACTCCTATTTTTTTCTCTATGATTTTATGGAGGAGATAAACATTCAGACAACAATGGTAAATGAGAAACAACGGCTCACCTTGTTATTACAGTGTTGACTGTACCCAGAGGATATACAGGGTTTTTTTTTTTTTGTTTTGTTTTGTTTTGTTTTGTTTTTGCTAAGTAGGGCATAGGGATGAATTCTAAGAAAATACTAATCTTCACATGTTGGATTTCAATGTAAAATGCTTCCCCATGGGATCACACATTTGAGCACTTGACCCCTGGCACCACACTTGCAACACTCTCAGTGGTTTTCAGGAAGTTTGTGATACCTATGTGAAGTGGATCCACGAAGGTAAGCCCTGAGGCTTAATACCCACTACCCACTTCCTACACACCCTCTACTTCCTGAGTGTAGATGGAACCTGATCACTTAGCTTCCTCTTCTTGATGCTATACATTCCTTGGTATGATGAAATACCCCCAGCCCACAGCCTGTGAGTCCAAATAAATATTTTATTCTCTAAGTTACTTTTCTGATGATAGTAAGGAGAAAAGCTAAGACAATGTACGAACTTTAATTTGAATTTTTCTTCTCAATGAAGAAGAAACAATAAAATAAATACCCATCTCTCCTGCAAAACTGAAGTCTCTAACTTAATTTTCCCTTTGTATTGCACATGAAGAAATATCCATCAATAGAAAACAGGAAAGACTGAGGTGATTCAAAGTTCATGAATTCCTCATTAGTTAAAACCTAATTTATAAGCAACTCAGGCAAAAAAAAATCATTAGTTTGAAACCTGCTTCTGACACACTTCCTTTACTTGAAAGTAGAGGTGTGCAGATGTGTACATGGACCTCCTACATCCTGTGCTGACTCTCACTGTAGGGATAGCCTTTACTTGTTCACCCAATCACCAATGCAATTTTTCACTTATGAGTTGATCCCATGCACTATGTTCTGCTATTTGCTAACTTAATAGTCCAGGAATGGAGCCCAGTTCATTCATCTGGTGGCCTAGTTCTTGCCAAATTTCATCAATATGGTCTTTCTGGCATTCTGTGGAAATACATTTGATAATTCCAGAGACCAGAACAGGTGTCAGATCCCCTGGAGCTAGAGTTAAGATCATTGTGAACCATCTGATGTGGATGCTGAGAATTGAACTCTGGTGCTGTCTGTGAGCAACTGATGCTCTTAATGCATGTGCCATCTCTATAGTCCCTTATCTACATACTGTCTTATACCTACCATACAATTGAGCTCGCAGGACAATTCCAATGTTTGTTGCTTTCTCTGGTCTTGTGGGTTTAAACACCAGCTTGTTTTGGGCAGGGATAATTTCTTCTTGGAGCAGTGTATAGCTCCAGTGACAACTTTGCAGCCATCCTTCACTAACTAACTCTCATCCAAACCTGAGCCTGTGTAGATAAATTCAAAGAAAAGCAGCAGGACTATGAGAACTCTCCAAAACAGGGTTGTGCTTTCAACTGCATCACCTCATGATAAATTTAACATTTTGAGATTTGAATTGGCAGCTGTTCTATTTAGAAAATGATCATTCATCCACAAGCCACAGCTCTGCCTTCCTCCCTGGAGTTCTGCTGCTACCTACGACAACCAGGTAAGATTCCTACACCTCACTCCACCAGCTGTTGGGCCCCAAGCAAACAAGCAGGCTTGAGGTCTGTCTGGTCCCCCCTGTCTTCCAGTCCACATCTTCAGTCCTTCAGCTTCTTCCAATCCACATCTCTATCTGCAATCCGGATCTGCACTCTACTCCCAAGGCTTCAGGCCTGCCTGTCTCTCTGAAGGTCTGCTGCCACCCAGGACAAACAGCTCTTCCTAGAGTGCCAGAGGCTTGCCACAAGTAAGGACTACCAGGTCAGAATAAATAAATAAATAAATAAATAAATAAATAAATAAATAAATAGATAGATAGATAGATAGATAAATAAATATGCAAGGACCATGCAAGGACAAAATCAACAAAAGCCAAGGTACCATCAGAACCCAGCCCTTCTAAAGCAAGGTCAGCATATCTTAACATACCTGAAAAGAAAAATAATGACCTAAAATTTCATCTTATGAAGATAATAGAGGCCTTTAAAGAGGAAGTATATAAATAAATAAATAGATAAATAGATAGATAGATAAATAAATAAATAAATCCATGTAAGGAATGCAGGAAAATACAATCAGACTGATGAAGGATATAAATAAACCTGTTCAAGACCTGAAAAATGGAAATAGAAACAATAAAGAAAACAAAAATGGAGGCAACCCTGGACATGGAACACCTAGCAAAGAGAACAGGAACTATAGACACAA
>LR751618.1:0-10813 GCA_902729485.2 Mus minutoides | reverse complement strand
AAAAAAAAAAAAAAAAAAAAAAAAAAAAAAAAAAAAAAAAAAAAAAAAAAAAAAAAAAAAAAAAAAAAAAAAAAAAAAAAAAAAAAAAAAAAAAAAAACCTAAGAATGATAGGAATCAAAGAAAGAGATTTCTAGATCAAAAGCAGAGAATATATCTGCAACAAAAATCATAGAATGAAATTTATTCCTTACCTAAAGAAAAACATGGCTACAAAAATAAAGGAAGCTTACAAAAGACCAAATAGATTAGTCCATAAATGAAAATTCTCCAACCATATACTATACAGAACAAAAAGAATATTGTTAAAAAAACTGCAATAGAAAAAGGGCAAGACCTAATGAATGAGCTAGAGAAAGTACCCAAGGAACTAAAGGGGTCTGCAACCCTATAGGTGGAATATGAACTAACCAGTAACCCCCAGAGCTCATGTCTCTAGTTGTATATGTAGCAGAAGATGGCCTAGTCGGCCATCAGTGGAAGGAGAGGTCCTTGGTCTTACAAAGATCATATGCCCCAGTAGAGGGGAATGCCAGGGCCTTGAAGAGGGAGTGGGTGGGTTGGGGAGCAGGATGGAGGGAATGGTAAGAGGGCTTTGGGGATAGCATTTGAAATGTAAATGAAGAAAATATCTAATAAAAAATAGTTAAAGAAAAAAAAGGCAAGAAACATATAAAAGCAGACCTATCAGAATTACACCTAAATTCTCAACACATACTCTAAAAGCCAAAAGGCCCTAAGAGACTATAGATATTGGTTGAGACTACTATATCCAGTAAATCTTTCAATCACCATAGATGGAGAAACTAATACATTCCATACACTATCTTTTCACTAATCCAGTCCTACAGATGATACTAGAAGAAAAAATTTAACACAAGGGAAGTGACTACCCCCAAGAAAACACAACAAATTAGTAATTTCATAGCAAAAATAAGAGAATTTTCTCTCTCTCTCTCTCTCTCTCTCTCTCTCTCCCTCTCTCTCTCTCTCTCTCTCTCTCTCTCTCTCTCACACACACACACACACACACACACACACACACACCAAACACCAACAACATAGAAATATCAGGAAAAATAATGATGCTCATTAATATCTTCCAACATTAATGGACTGAATTATCCAATATAAACACACAGAATAACAGAATGGGTGCATAAGCAGAATCTATCATTCTGTTGCATACACCTCATTAACAAATAGTGACACTATCTCAGAGTAAAGGGCTGGAAAAAGTTTTTCCAACCAAATGGACTCAAGAAACTGGCAGTAGTCATTCTAATACCTAATAGAAAAGACTTTCAAACAAAAGTAGTCAAAAGAGATGGCAAAGGACAATCCATACTCAGCAAAGGAAAAATCCACCACAATGATATCTCAGTCCTGAACAGCTACTTCCTAATGAAAATTAAGAGTAGAAGTCTGAGATGCATTTTCCCATGACCTAGCATAAAGTATTAGTGCTATATTCCTCCTGCCTCAGTGTAACACGAGCATGGTGGTAGTAGAAATAGCATTATTTTTCCCTTAAAAATGCAGACAGTTGCAACTGGTAAAGATTCCCATCAAATCACAGAAATATTTTTAAAACCTACTGAAATTATAGAGTGAATTGAAGAAATATAAGAAAAATCAAATCCATAAGCCTATTTCCAATATTGGTTTTCTGCCTAATTCTTAAGCAAGTATGAACCTGATTTTCAGGTTTTTATTTTATAATTTTGATTTTGAAAATTATTCATTTATATATAGTTCAACTTGTATATTCTTTTCAAGTTCATGCTTAAGTGATCATGAACAAGGCTGCATTTGGAAGACCAAATAGTTCAAAAGCCTAAATGCCTGCCGCTTTCATTTTCCTAAGTGCTTGGAATTTTTAGTAGTAGAGAAGCTGAGGGAATGTGAATAGTATGCATGCATACATTATTTTCAAACAATCATCTTCAAATACTGAGATTCAAATAGCCATAGTGAACATTAGTCTAGAGCAATAAATGTAAGTTTTTTTTTTTCAGCTATGTTAAGGAAGCATAAAGAGATTGTGGAAAATTGGATCTTCATACAGTGCTTAGAAGAGTAGAAGGGCTTGGTTCTGAGCAGAGACTGAAGGGAGCTTCCTAGAACACCCACCTGGGCCTTGAGAGGTAACCAATTTTTGTTCCCAGTAGAAAGATGCAGAATATAACACTGCTGCTGGAAGTGTCCAATTGAAGACCACCAACTACAGAAAAGCTGGGAGGCTCTTTCCACCTATACCTAATTACCTCTGTAGAGATTGTACCTGGATACTGGAAGAACAAGAGAGCAGTTCTTCTGAGCATTCTTCTACATAGCAATAGGAAAACTAATAGATGTCCTCTTCTTATGTCACATGCAAAATAGTCTTATTCAAGTATGCCTGTATCGTAAACCAAAACCCGCACCAGATCCCATTGCAAAGATGTCTAAGATTGTGTTGAATTCACCTACTTACTCTCTTTAATATCAAAAAGAATGAACTAGAAGAGAGCTATGCCTATTTTCTACACATTCCTTCTTTGTTTCCCTAATAGATATACATCTTTTTAATATAACAATTACTATCTTGAAACAAAATATTAATCAATATTTTGTACTTAAATAATATCTGTAAATAATTTCTGTCTAGTATTTCTATAATTATTATTGCCATTATTATTTTAAGAATCATTTTAAGTACGCGTGCATGCATGTGTGTGTGTGTGTGTGTGTGTGTAGGGGTATGTTCAGGTGTGCAAAGAAGTTAGAAATGGGCCTGAGATATCCTGGAATTGGAGTTTCAGACTGTGATATAAGCAGTGTAGGTTCTGGTAGCCAAATGCAGGTCCTCTGAATAATTAGTACACACTCCTAACCATGGACCCACCTCTCTAGCCCCTAGTATTTCTCTTCTCTTCTCTTCTCTTCTCTTCTCTTCTCTTCTCTTCTCTTCTCTTCTCTTCTCTTCTCTTCTCTTCTCTTCTCTTCTCTTCTCTTCTCTTCTCTTCTCTTCTTTTTCTTTTTCTTTTTCTTTTTTATCCTTTTTGGGATTTTTTGTGTTTTTGTTTGTTTGTTTGTTTTTTGGTTTTTGGTTTTCAAGACAGGGTTTCTCTGTGTAGCCCTGGCTGTCCTGGAACTCACTTGTAGACCAGGCTGGCCTGGAACTCAGAAATCTGCCTGCCTCTGCCTCCTGAGTGCTGGGATTAAAGGCATGCGCCACCATGCCCGGCTGTATTACTATTTTCAATGCTTAAATAGGTAGAACTTTTGTACATTTAAATGTGACCCTTTAGCCATGTTTAACTCTAATTTAAAATTTATAATTAAGTAAACACCTCAGAAATCTAATTTTGTACGAAGGTTGTTGAATTTACTCAGATAATTAGGTTAGTTGAAAGAGTTTTACATTTGCTACATTTATACACTTATTTATAAGATTCATTACTGTTTGGGCTTTATACTAACCAGACAATAAAACTTCCTGTGAAGAAATTAAAATATATGTACTACTTTGAAATATTGAAATATTTAAACTTAGCTATGTGGTAGGAAACATGGATTAGCGTGTGTATAAAATGATTCCAATATCTGGAAAAGTGTGTGGACAGTGGTGGGGGGAGAATAGGGGGAGAGTGGAACCTGATCTGGTATTAGGTGAGGGAAAAGGACTGAAGCCCTGAGGGCTAGCAGAATGAAATGGAAACAAGCAACCTGAGGAAATGGGAGGATGGGGGTACCCTCTAGAATGTACCAGAAACCTGGGATGTAAGACAGTCTAAGGACTCAAAGGGAGGGACCTTAGATGAAATGCCTGATTGTAGGGAGAGGGAACTTATAGAGCCCACCTCCAGGAGGAAGACATGGTATCTCTGACACAATTGTTCCTGTCTGAAAGAATTACAGGGGTGGAAATGGAGATGAGCCTGAGTAAACAAAAGAATGACAGGCAGAAAAAAGAATCCAGCTCAAGGAGAGGTCTAGATAGTATTGCATATGCCAGAAAGATTTTGCTGACAGGACCCTGATATAGCTATCTCTTGTGAGGCTATGCCAGTGTCTGGCAAATACAGAAGTGGATGCTCACGGTCATCTATTGGATTGAACACAGGGTCCCCATTGAAGGAACTAACGAAAGTAACCAAGGAGCTCAAGGAGTGCAACCGTATAAGAGGAACAACAATATGAACTAACCAGTACCCCCCTCCTCCAAAGCTGTGTCTCTAGTTGCATATGTAGCAGAGGATTGCCTAGTCAGCCATCAATGGGAGGAGAGACCCTTGGTCTTGAGAGGATCATATGCCCTAGTACAGGGGAATGCCAGGGCCAGGAAGAGGGAGTGGGTCGGTTGGGGAGCAGGGTGGGGGGGATGGTATAGGGGACTTTCAGGATAGCATTTGAAATGTAAATGAAGAAAATATCAAATAAAAAATAAAATAAAATAAAATAATTCTTGGGAGGCAAGAAAACTCCGAAAAGGTTTTCCTATAGAACAGATCACTTTTTCAAGGAGGCATTAAAATAAAACTACAAGTAAATCAAGGAAAAAAAAATTAAATAAAAAAGGAGTGGTCCCAAGGCCTGACACTATGGAGGCTATGGAGCACACTCACAAAAGGAACCTATCATGACAGCCTTAGACCCAACAAGCAGCTGAAAGAGTCAGATGCAGGTATTTGTACCCAACCAATGGACAGAAGCAACTAACTCCTGTTGTTGAATTAGGGAAGGCTGAAAGAAGTTGAGGAGAAGGGCAATCCTGTAGGAGGACCAGCTGTCTCAATTAATCTGGACCCCTGAGATCTCTCAAACACTGGATCACCAAACAGTATACACCAGCTGATATAAGGCCCCCAACACACATACAGTAGAGAACTTTTGGGTCTGTGTTTATTCAGAGATGATGCCCCTAACCCTCAAAAGACTGGAGGCCCTAGGGAGTTTAGAGGTCATGTGGGATAGGGGATATGGTCATCCATGTGGAGACAGGGGTGAGAAGGAGGTGTGGAATGTGGAGCAGTCAGAGGATGAATACGGGAGGCAGAGAATGGAATATGGAGTGTAAAATATAAATTAATTTAAAAAAAAAGAAGCTTAAGAACTCGACATGTAAATTAAACTTCTGGTGGTGTGGTGGTGTTCACCTATAACCCCAGTATCTTTGAGACAGTCAAGAAGAAATGCAGTGAACAGCAGATGAAAAAGCATCCACTAAATTTATCTCTAGTTGTTACCAATGAGACTCATTACACAGAAAACTCTAAGGATCCTAAATACTGATAAACCGCGAAGCCAAGGTTTTAGACAGAAATTTAACATATAAGTAAGTATCACCCGTGTGTTTCTGTATATTAATGAAAATTTAAAATGACTCTTAGTAATTCCATTTGTAATGTCAAAGGAAATAAAATGTATAAATGAGTACAGAACAAAGACTTCACATTTTTAATAGAATTACAATATGTTGTTGAAAAAGTAATGTTACATAAATTAATGTAGAGGTACCATGTTATGTATCAAAAGACTTCCACAATTGAGTTTTTGCTTTAATAAAGTTTAAAAAGAAATCCTATGTGTTTCTTTCTCAGAAGTTGATGAAGCTATTCTAAAATCTGTATGAAATATCCTTCCTGGTGACATATTCATCCAACATTTAAATTGATTGCAAAAGTATTGTGATCACGACAGTTCTGTACTGTTCATCAAGACAGACAAATCCATAGACTATAAATGAGACTTCAGGAAGAAAACAACTTAATAATTAAATCTCTACAATAATGTCAAGAAGATCATATGATGATATTGTCTTTAAAAACCAAACCAAACCAAACTCCTGCACATACATGCGCAAAAGAAAGACTTTGCATGTTCTGTTTATCTGTACAAAAGTTAATCAGGGTCTGGGAAAGTGATTCAGTTGGAAAAGCTCTTCCCTTGCAAACATGAGGACCTGAGTTTGCATCCCAGATGCTATGTATGCATGGAAAGTTGCTCATAATCTCAGAGCTTGGGAAGTAGGGACAAGAGAATCCCAGAAACAAGTTAAGTAGCCAGACTGACAAAACAGTGAGCATTCTTTTCAGCAAGAGACCCTACATTAAGGTATAAAGTGGACAATAATGCTAGAAGACGTTGGTCATTAGTCTAATGTATTTACAAACAACTGTTCATATGAGCACATTCAGCACATTTGTGTGCATATACATACATGTACATAACTCAATACTTGTACAAAATCGAAGTAAAATTTAGTGTGTATATGTGTGTGAATGTGTGTGTGTGTGTGTGTGTGTGTGTGTGTGTAACAGTTACAACCTTGAAATTCTATGGTAAAATCATAAAATGTAAGCCTCAGATTGCAGTGGTCTCTTAACTATCACACCAAAAGTACAAGTAATAAGGAAAAAAATGAAGTTTTATCAAAATGAGATATTTTCTATAAACAACACCTTGCAGCAAAGAAAGAATATGAAATTTCTTCGTATGAACCAGGATTTTTATCTAGAATATAAAAATGTTTACAACTCAACAATAAAAATGTGAATAATGAAATATTGACAGAGACTTAGGAATAAAAATGAACCCTTCTTCACAAAAGTTAAACAAAGGGGTAAGAAGGTATGGATATTTGCTTATAGTCATAATCCTTGAGAAAAATGTAAGTCAATAGCCAAATGATATATTAATTAACACCAACAGGGTCTGCCAGAATTAGAAAGGAAAGTAATATGCTTGTAAGGATATGAAGAAACTGGCATCTTCATGCACTGTGGAAGATTCAATCACTTTGGAAAATGAATCATTGGTTCCTTAAAATAAAAGCAATTGTGTTACCCATAAGACCAAACTACCTTTTTAAATCTGTCTTTCCAAGAGAAATTTAAGTATACCCCTAAAGTCCTGTTGAGAAATGTTTATTAGCATTATTAAAAGTTCCCAAACTAGAAACAACTACAGTATTTATCAATTCACAAAAAGATAAACAAAATATACTATATTCACAAATGGAAATATTACTTAGTGTCATAATCTTTATTGTCAACTTGAAGGATTTGGGATAACCTTCAAACTGAAAAAATATGCACTTGAGAGGGTATTATTCCCAGGGGAAGATGCTCCTGTTCATGGCTGGTAGTGATACATGGCCAGAGGTTAACATAAAAAGACCTGCCTTCACTTCTCTTTGCTTTCTGACAGTGTATGCAGTGTGACCGGTATCTTATTCCTGACATCATTCCTTTTCTGCTATGAATAATTCTATATCTTAATTTTTTAAAATTAATTTTGTTGATTCATGTATTATTTTATTGTGTACAGGTATGTGATGATCAAAGACAATTTGTGGGGTTTGGTTACTTCTTTGCATTTTATTGTTCCTGAGCATCAAGTTCAGGTTGCCAGGCTTGGGAACAAGCACCTTTATCCATTGAGCATCTTTTCATTTTTTCGAAAGAAAATGCCATTAAAAAGGGTACTTGAACAACGAAACATCATTCTGGTTAAATAATGAGGTCCAATCATGATTTCGCTTTTTTCCTTAGCCATATTACTTATATTAATGATATTAATATGGCCAAGTTCTCATTGCTATGATTTGAGAAGGAGGATGAAAGCTCATTTTCATATGTAAGTGATACACAGCATAAATTTAAAACTATATAGATGAAAAATAACTTTTAAATGTTTACTTATTTTTCAGAGACTGTAGAGATCCTATTCCACACATTTCAATAGAACTTGGTTTAGTGTGTTCTGTGGGTTCAGTGTCATTATACTATTCTTGTTCTGAACCTCCAAGTTTCTAATGCTATTAAGTTGTATAATGAACATAAAAAGTTTTCATGTATCATGTATTCAGTAGAATTTTGAAACTTATGAGGCTGTTTTGATTTTTCCCCAAGTTTAAAATATAATTAGATACTTTAAATTGTCTATTTTTAAATAACTTTAGACGTGATTGTACATTACTCTAAACCATTAGTTTGAGAGCTTGTGCAGTGTGTGTGTGTGTGTGTGTGTGTGTGTGTGTGTGTGTGTGTGTGTGTGTGTTGGGGGTAGGGACCAACGATGTCCAGTAACTTCTATCACATGCTATTTTATCTTTTGAGAAAACTTCTTTCATTAACATAGAGTTCATGATTGACTGTCTAGGTAGATTAGAGAATCCACCTGTTTCTGTCCCCACAGAACTAGGGTTTCAGCTATGGGCTACTACACCTGGCTTTTAGAAGAGTGCTACATATTCAAATTGAAGTACCATGCTTGAGTATCAGATACGTTTCCAGTGAACAATTCTCCCCAACAGCATTGCGAAAACATTTTAAAACACATTTTACATTATTTTCACATTTTTTCCAATGATGTCTTTTACATTACATTTTTTATAGAAAATAAACTTTTTATAAAATATATAGTTTCCCCTTTCCTACTCCTCCAATTTTCTGGTCACACCCCCTTCCCACCAGATACATATCCTTTCTGTTTTTGTAAAAACCTAAGGAATAATATTCAAATAAAACAGAATACAGGGAGATAAAACAAACACAGACTTCAGGCCAGGAAGCAAGGAAAGATTGTTGAAGATCTTTACCTTTCCCTTATTCCTCCAAGTCAAAGTGCCCAGTCTCATCCCTAGCTCTGTAGCAGACCTTCTGCTGTGAGTTTTTCACACACTCTGCCCCTACTACCAAGGAAATAACTAAGCAGTGTTAGTGGAACCTCTGGATTCCTCCTTCTTGTGAAGCTCTTCCATCAATCCCTACTGGTCCCCCATTCCTAAATCTCAGGTCCCAATACCAAGAAATACACTTTACTACCTAGAACCCTTAGTATCTATAACTATCAGGATCCCAGAAGAATTTCCTACCAAGAAACAAACACCTACCATAATCTAGTAGCAAACAGAGAGGACAACAGAAAGCAAGGAACAAACACCCACCCATCAAAGACAAAAACAGATATCAGCACCTAAAATTACTACCTTCCCCAGACCTTGATTTCTAGATACCAGTGTAAAAACACAATCAATAACAGCAGAACAATATGTTTCCGCTACAGTCAAGATACTCTAACACACCAGGCCCTGGGTACCCCAACTTAATTTGAAAAACACTTAAAAGACCTTAAAACAGCCTGTGTATGTACAATAGATCTCCACAAAGAAGAAATGAATAAATTCCTTTAAGATATCTATGAAATCACACACACACACACACACACACACACACACACACACACACACACAGAGAGAGAGAGAGAGAGAGAGAGAGAGAGAGANTGCAATATATAAAGCCAGATCTATTAGACATCTCAATAGAGACAGTAAAAGACAGAAGGGCCTGAAAAGGTGTGTTAACAATTATACAAGACCACAAATACCAACCCAGACCACATGTCCAGAAAAACCTTCAATTACCATAGATGGAGAAAATAAGAAATTCAATGATAAAACCATATTTAAGCAATCATATCCATCTATAAATTCAGAACCAGAGAAAGTGCTAGAAGATTAACTCCTACCTTAATAAATTAACTACCTCCAAGAAAACAATTATTCCCCCAGGCTATCTTGGGACCACAGGTGAACAGCTGAACGCAGCATCTGTTCCTGCCCAATCCCATGCGACCTGAGTCACCAGCCAGGACAGAGATAAAGGCCCATCCCCAGGACAGACTCTCCCTTCCCCTTCCGGTCTGGTCCCGTGCACCCGCACCAGCCCAGGGCTCAGGCACAGGCTTTGCGCACTCTCCCCTGGACTCCCCAGGCTGTCTTGGGACCACAGGCTGTCTTGGGACCACAGGTGAGCAGCTGAACGCACCATCTGTTCCTGCCCAATCCCGCGCTACCTGAGCCACCAGCCAGGACATAGTTAAAGGCCCAACGGAGGACAGACTCTCCCTTCCCCTTCTGGTCTGGTCCCGTGAACCCACACCAGGCAGGGCTCGGGCACAGGCTCTGCGCACTCTCCCCAGGACTCCCAAGGCTGTCTTGGGACCACAGGCTGTCTTGGGACCACAGGTGAGCAGCTGAACGCAGCATCTGTTCCTGTCCAATCCAGTGCGACCTGACACCAGCCAGAACAGAGATAAAGGCCCAGACCATTTCAGACTCTCTCTTCTGGCCTGCACCAACACCAGGTCCCCTTGGTTAGAGATGGCAGGAGGTAAGCATAAGAACAGAAGCAACAGAATCCAAGGGTACTTGGCATCACCAGATCCAAACTCACCCACCCCATCAAGTCCTAGATACAACAGCACACCAGAAAAACAGGACATGGATATAAAGTCACTCATCATGATCATGATGATGGAGGACTATAAGAAGGAAATACAAGAACACACAGATAAACAAGTAGAAGCATTTAAAGAGGAAAAACTTAGAGGTATAGGAAAACACAGATAAACAACTAGAAGCATTTAAAGAGGAAATGCGTAGAGAGTTACAGGAAAACAATACCAAACAGGTGATGGAATGGAACAAAACCATCCAGGACCTAAAAATGGAAGTAGAAACAATTAAGAAAAACCAAAAGGAGATAATCCTGGAGATAGAAACCATAGGAAAAAAAATCAGGAACCATAGATATGAGCATCAGCAACAGAATACAAGAGATAGAAGGGAGAATCTCAGGCACAGAAGATTCTATAGGAAGCATAGACAAGACAATCAAAGAAAATGCTAAATGCAAAAAGATTCTAACACAAAATATCCAGGAAATCCAGGACACAATGAGAAGACCAAACTTAAGGATAATAGGAGTAGATGAGAAGGAAGACTATCAAACTAAAGGGCCAGCAAATATCTTCAACAAAATAATA
>LR753106.1:20210-33826 GCA_902729485.2 Mus minutoides | reverse complement strand
AGTGAGGAATATTGAAGATAAGAAATGAGTTTGAAGTTGAAAAGTTGAGCAATGTGTCTCCCTTTCCACCACTGTCAGCGATCACATTCAGATTAACATCCAGGGCTGAGGATTCAGCTCATGTGGTGAAGAGCCTTGCATTCAGTCTCCAGCACTACATAGAATGATTGACATGATGAATTGCAGCTCCTCTCTCTCTCTGTTCCCCTGTTCCCCCAAATCCAGTCCCCCATTATCATCCCCAGCTCTGCTGCAGAGCATCTGTGGCAGCTTTAGCTGCTACTCTGTTCCCATCTTCAGTGAATACCACAGATCTTACCCTTTCTCCTTTACCCCACTCATTGCTTTGTCCCAGCACCTAACACCATCAAGCATACTCTGATAACCCAAGGGTAGCTCCTGACAGGGCAACAAGTGTGCTGAAGGCAAATCCACACCTCCCATTCTATTACTCCAGATCTAACACTCCCAGTCTGATCCCCATTTCTGTAGCAGAAAACCTGCTACAGTTGCCTTTTCCTATCTGACTTCATCCCAATGGTTCAGAAGAACCTTTCTTTCCCACCTTCCTTCCCCCAGCTCATTCCAGTATCCCAGCCTTCAAAACCAGCATGTATTCTCTGTGATCACAAGAGTTGAGCAGGCCAGAGGAGCAGGTAACCTAACGGAAGACACTACCACTTCCTCCATTCCTCCAACTCCAACACCCAGTCTCATGCCTATGCAACAAAATGTCTGCTGGAGCCTTTGTTCCCCTGCTGCCCCTGTCTCCTGTGGGTTGCTCAAACCTTCCCATCCTCACTCCTTTACACCAAACCCTGACTCCAGCAGGCAGGTCCTGATAACACACAGGTCTCTCTTGTAAGGAATGCAGGTAGGCTGACTATAAATCTTCCCTCTCTCCTTATGCTCCTCAAAATCGAATACCCCTGTATCATTCCCAGCTCTATAACATACCTGGCAGGTAACTTCTCTTCCCTGTCTGCCCTACTCCAAGGAAACTAAATAAGCAAATACTGATGAAACCTCCCATCTCTTCCCATCCTTTAACACCCACAGATGCCTTGCTCATTCCCACTTCTAAGAATCAGCACCCAATACCCAGAAACACATTTTATCTGGAGTATAAATCCCAGATAATCCCACTAGGCAACACACAGCTGCTACAAGCTCCTAAAAACCAGGTAGGAAATAGAAAACAAGTAGCAATACACCCATTAACAAAGGGGAAAAAAACAGATATCAGCACTATAGAGTTTCAAATCCCAGATATCTAGATGCCAGTATAGAAACACAATCAATAACAGCCAGTATTGTGTATTTCTACTGTAGCCCAAATACTTTAACAGAATAGGCTCAGAATATTCTAACACAGCTGAAATACAAGAAAAGGGCCTTTAAGCATCCTTTAAAACAGCTTTAAAAAGGAAATCAATAAATACCTTAATGAAATCCTTAAAAACAATAACAAATAGAGGAAAGAAATGAATAAAACTGGTAAAGAACTGAAAATGGAAATAAAAGCAATAGAGAAAACTCAAAATTAAAGAATTATGGCAAAGAAAAAAATAGATATTTGAACAGGAAGTAATGAGGCAAGCTCCAGTGACAGAATATGTGAAGGAAAAGGGAATCTCAGGCATTGAAGATATAAAAAGAAATAGATATATTGGTCAACAAAAATCTTAAATCTAAAAATCCTGTGACACAAAGACTAAATTGAAAATAGGAATAGAGGAAATAGAAATAAGAATCACCAAAGAAAGAGAAGCCTATCAAGGTACAGAAGGATATAGCATACCGGAGAAAATGGACAAGAAAAAAGGTCCTCTAGGCATATATTAATCAAAAGACTAAAAGTAGAGAATATAGAAAGAATATTAAAAGCTGCAAGGGAGATTTAAAAAAGCAAGTGGCATATTAAGGCAGACTGATTAGAGCTACGTCTCAATTCTCAATGAAGACTCTGAAAACCAGGGGGGGGGGGGGGAAAACCTAGACAGATGTGCCGAAGACACTTAAGGCATCACAGATTAAATGCCCAACAAAACTTACGACCCACAAAAAAAGAAACAAAGAGACACTGCCCAAATCATTATATAAGATTAGAGTTATTTTGATACCCAAACCACATAAAGACCCAAAAAAGAAAAAGAAAAAAAAATTCTTTATAAACATATATGCCAAAATACACAATAAATACTTGCAAACAGAATTCAAGAAAAAAATCAACAAGATAATCCACCATGTTCATGTAGGCTTCATCCCAGGGATGCAGAGATGGTTCTAAATAAATAAATAAATAAATAAATAAATAAATAAATGTAATCTACCTTATTAAAAAATCTGATAGAGAAAATCCACATGATCATCTCATTAGCAGCAAAAAAAGGCCTTGGACAAAAGTTCAACACTATTTCATAAAAGTCCCTGTGAGTGTATAAAGGCAGCGTCAACAAGCCTATAGCCAACATCAAATTAAATGGAAAGAAACTCAAAGCAATTCCACTAAAATTAGGAACAAAATGAGTCTACCCACTGTCTCCACACCTATATAAAATATTACTTGGAGTCTTAGCTAGAATAATAAAATAGCTTAAGGAAATCAAGGGATAAAAATTGGAAAGGGAGAAGTCATAGTACCTGCAGATGACATGATAGATAAGTGACACAAAAAGAAATTTCATTAGGAAGCTCCTACAATAAACATATTCACCAAAGTAGCTCAATACAAAATTAACAAATTAACAAAACTAAAATAATTAACTAAAATTCAGGTGACAGTAGATGCTGGTGGGGATGTGGAGAAAGAGGAACACTTGCTGATAGGATTGCAAGCTGGTACAATCACTCTGGAAATCAGTCTGGCGGTTCCTCAGAAAACTGGACACAGTACTACCGGAAGATCCAGCAATACCTCTCTTGGGCATATACCCAGAAGATGTTCCAACTGGTAATAAGAACACATGCTACACTATGTTCATAGCAGCCTTATTTATAATAGCCAGAAGCTGGAAAGAACCGAGATATCCCTCAACATGGATACAGGAAATGTATACATAAGGAAAGAATACAGAAAATGTGGTACATTTACACAATGGTATACTACTCAGCTATTAAAAAACAATGAATTTATGATATTTTTGGGCAAATGGATGTATCTGGAGGATATCATTCTTAGTTAGGTAACCCAATCACAAAAGAAGTCACTAGGTATGCACTCACTGATAAGTGGATATTAGCCCAGAAATTTAGAATACTCAAGATACAATTTGTAAAACACAAGAAAATCAAGAAGAAAGAAGACCAAAGTGTGGATACTTCAATCCTCCTTATAATATGGAACAAAACACCCATGGAAGGAGTTACAGAGACAAAGATTGGAGCTAAGATGAAAGGATGGATTATCCAGAGACTACCCCACCTGGGGATCCATCTCATAATCAGCCTCCAAACACAGACACTATTGCATATGCCAGCAAGATTTTGCTGAAAGGACCCTGATATAGCTATCTTGAGTGAGGCTATGCCAGTGCCTGGCAAATACAGAAGGGGATGTTCATAGTTATCTAGAGGATGGAACACAGGGCCCCCAATGGAGGAGCTAGAGAAATTACCCAAGGAACTGAAGGGGTCTACAACCCTTTAGGTGGAACAACAATATGAACTAAACAGTACCCCCAGAGCTCATGTCTCTAGATGAATATGTAGCAGAAGATGGCCTAGTCGGCCATCACTGGGAAGAGAGGCCCCTTGGACTTACAAACTTTATATGCCCCAATACAGGGGAAAGCCAGGGCCAAGAAGTGGGAGTGGGCGGATAGGAGAGCAGAGCGGGCTGGGGCAGGGTATAGGGAACTTTTCGGATAGCATTTGAAATGTAAATAAAGAAAATATCTAATAAAAAATAATCAGTAGCCCTGCCCCTCCAAAAAATCAGTAGCCCTTCTAAATACAAATGACAAAAGGATTGAAAAAGAAATCAGGGAAACAACACATTTCAAAATAGCCTCAAATGATGTAAAATAACTTGGAGTAACTCTAACCAAAACAGAAAGACATGTATGGCCAAAAAACAAAAGACATGAATCGACACATCTGTGGACAGTTGATGAAACTAGGAAAAAAATCATCCTAAATGAGGTAACACAGACAGAGCTTATATGTAGATATTAGCCATTAAATAAATGATAAGTAACCAACAATCTTTAGACCCAGAGAGGATAGGTATAGAAAGAACTAGGGGGAACACATGGATCCCCTGGAAAGGAGAATAGACTTTACATATGGAATACGAGTGAGTGGAAATGGGAACAGGAGGTTCAGGTGGGAAGGATGAGAGAAGCAAGTATTGAGAATGTGGAAGAGAATGTGGGGAGAGACAGCTGGAATTGAGGGGTATGTGAAGGATGATATTTAAGCCTAGTATAGGGGAAACTTCCTAAAATATATAAAATATGTTAAATATATGAAGACATACTAATGAGGTCTCCTAATAATGGATGAAACAGTGCCCCAAAAGCATTTATTGTCACCAAACAAAGCTTCCATACTGGGACTGGGTTGCACTCATTTAAGTTGTTGGCCAAGGTGTCAAATGGAAATCCCCAAACATCCCAGGCTGATGCAAAACAAATGGCTTCTCTTCACAAACTGATGGCAGTACACAGTTGCCAAATACAACACCCACACAACTCAATGAACATAGAGAAGTCAATCTAGTGCCTACATGGAGCATTTAACCCTACATTCTATTATTTTGGGTACAGAAATTTACTCTGCAGGCTTCTGAACAAGAAATGTAAATACCTACCCGACCCAAAACCTTTTGATCTATGATCTATCTGTCTTTCCTAAAAAACATGTGAGAGCAATAGTGACACAAACCTTGTGGAAGTAACCAACCAGTGTCTGATTTGACTTAAGGTCCAGTCCTTGAGATGAAGCCCATACCTGACACTGCTTAGGTTACCAAGGGTCCCCCCTAAAAAAGTAACAATAAAATGACTTCTATTGATATACTGCTACACTCATAGGTCAATGCCTTATTCACCCATTATCAGAGAAGCTTCCTCCTGCAACATATCAGAGCAGATACAGAGACCAACAGCTGGTCATGATGCAGAGAAAGAGTCCCCGGAACACACAGTTCTAAGTGGGATGGGACATTTCCACTAGATCCTTCCCCTTAGAGCTCAAGGAAACCTGCAGAAGAGGAAGCAGAAATATAAGAGGCAGGATTGATAGATGACACCACCAGAACAAGGCCCTTTGAGTTAACTAAACAAGGTTCATATGAACTCATAGAAAGTGAGGAAGCAAAAACAGAGCCTACGCAGATCTACATCAGCTCCACTGTGTATATTCTATGGCTTCTAGTTTAGTGGATGGGACTTCTAAGTATATGATCCAGTTGGTCTAGGATTCTTGGGCCTGCTTTTGGTGGTCTTTTCCTTCTGTTTGGTTCATTTGTCCACCATCAATGGGTTGGTTTGTGCTTTATCTTCTTATATTTTACTTTTCCATGTTTGGATGTTCTCTTTTATAAGCCTGTTCTTTTCTAATGAGGAACAGGAAGTGAGTCGATGCAGAGGTAAGAATGGATCTAGAGTAGAAATACTGGGAGGAATAGTAGAATGATAATCTATAACAAAAATATATTATATGAAGAAATAATCTATTTTCTTTTTCTTGTTTTTCTTAGGTGTGTGAGTTACTTTTCTTTTTTAGATACTTTCTTTATTTACATTTCAAATGCTATCCCAAAAGTTCCCTATACCTCCCCATGCTCCCCTACCCACCCACTCCCAATTCTTGTCCCTGGGGTTCTCCTGTACTAGGGAATATAAAGTTTACAAGACCAAGGGGTTTCTCTTACAATGATGGCTGACTAGGCCATCTTCTACTACATATTCAGCTAAAGACATGAGCTCTGGGGGTACTGGCTAGTTCATACTGTTGTTCCACCTATAGCATGGCAGACCCCATCAGCTAGCTCCCTGGGTACTTTCTCTAGCTTCTCCATTTGGGACCCTATGTTCCATCCTATAGATGACTGTGAGCATCCACTTCTGTATTTGCCAGGCACTGGCATAGCCTCACTCAAGATAGCTACACCAGGGTACTTTCAGTGAAATTTTGCTGGCATATGCAATAGTGTCTGGGTTTGGTGGCTGATTATGGGATGGATCCTCGGGTGGGGTAGTCTCTGGTTGGTCCATCATTTCATCTTTTCTCTACACTTTGTCTCTGTAACACCTTCCATAGGTGTTTTGTTCCATATTATAAGGACGATTGAAGTGTCCACACTTTGGTCTTCGTTCTTCTTGATTTTCTTGTGTTTTGCAAGTTGTATCTTGAGTATTCTAAATTTATGGGCTAGTATCCACTTATCAGTAAGTGCATATCAAGTGACATCCTTTGTGACTGGGTTAACTCACTAAGGATGATCTCCTCCATATACATCCATTTGCCCAAGAATTTCATAAATTCATTGTTTGTTTTTTTTTTTACTTTAAAGTCTTTTTTTATTAGATATTTTCTTTATTTACATTTCAAATGCTATCCCGAAAGTTCCCTATATCTTCCCCCTGCCCTGCTCCACTATCTGCCAATTCCTACTTCTTGGTCCTGGCATTCCCCTGTACTGAGGCATATAAAGTTTGCAAGAAGAAGGAGCTTCTCTTCCCAATGATAGCCGACTAGGCCATCTTCTGATACATATGCATCTAGGGACACGAGCTCTGGGGGTACTGGTTAGTTCATATTGTTGTTCCACCTAAAGAGTTGTAGACCCTTGGGTAATTTCTCTAGCTCCTCCATTGGGGGCCCTGTGTTCAATCCTCTAGATAACTATGAGCATCCCCTTCTGTATTTGCCAGGCACTGGCATAGGCTCACTCAAGATAGCTATATCAGGGTCCTTTCAGTGAAATCTTGCTGGCATATGCAATCGTGTCTGGGTTTGGTAGCTGGTTATGGGATGGATCCCCAGGTGGGGTAGTATCTAGATGGTCCACAGTTTAGTCTTAGCTCCAAACTTTGTCTCTGTAACTCCTTCCATGGGTGTTTTGTTCCCTATGCTAAGGAAGAATGAAGTATCCACACTTTGGTCTTCTTTCTTATTGATTTTCTTGTATTTTGCAAACTGTATCTTGGGTATTCTAAGTTTCTGGGTTAACATCCGCTTATCAGTCAGTACATATCAAGTGACTTATTTTGTGATTGGGTTACCTCACTAAGGATGATATCCTCCAGATACTTCCATTTGCCCAAGAATTTCATAAATTCATTGCTTTTAATAGCTGAGTAGTACTCCACTGTGTGAATGTACCACATTTTCTGCATCCATTCCTCTGTTGAGGGACATCTGGGTTCTTTCCAGCTTCTGACTATTATAAATAAGGCTGCTATGAACATAGTGGAGCATGTGTTCTTATTACCAGTTGGAACATCTTCTGGATATATGCCCAGGAGAGGTATTGCTGGATCATCCAGTAATACTATGTCCAGTTTTCTGAGGAACTGCTGGACTGATTTCCAGAGTGGTTGTACCAGCTTGCAATCCCACCAACAATGGAGGAGTTCCTCTTTCTCCACATCCTCACCAGCATCTGTTGTCACCTGAATTTTTTATCCTAGCCATTTTGACTGGAGTGAGGTGGAATCTCAAGGTTATAACCTATTTTCAATATTTAAAATTGTATGGTGGCATGGACCTATAATCCCAGTCCTCAATGAAAGTGAAAGGATTGGAAGTTGAAGGTCATTTTTTACCTCATAAAAGAGTTCAAGAACAGCCTTGGGTAGAGATACTATCAAGAAAGAAGAATGAAGAGAAAGGGAGAGAAAGGAGTTGATTTGGAGGAAGAGGAGGAAGAGGAATGGAAAGAAGAGAGACTCTAAGGAAGGAAACACTAGAATGCAGGCATCAGTCAATCTTTATACAACCTGCCTCCCTGCACATGGAAAGCAAAAGCAGTAACCCCTCTATGATGATGGATGAGATGTGTCACCATGTGCCCAAGAGAGTCCACCTTGAAGTGCTGTTCACGAGGATCTTGCTACAATCCCTGCTGCACGTAGCACCTGTGAGCCTCCAAAGCAGCATCACAGGTCAGCCTTTTCACCTTCAGCTGCCAATGTGTTTTGAAAAGAAATGAAATAAAATGGAAATGTGGGGATTCCCAGACCACATGTCCTCTGCATTTCTGTCTGACAAGCATCAGTGAGAGTTATTTGTGCAGACTTTGGAGACTGGCAGTCATTTCATGGCTATTCATTATCATGTCAGGGGAAACCCCACTACCCAATGCAACACATTGCTAATGTCATCTTCTCCGTGTCTGAAACTCCCCAGCTCACAGCCTAATCATCAAGCTTCCTATAGAAAGATAATTGAAATGTCATTCCTGGACCCTCTTTGCCCTCTTTTCATTTGAGTTATACCACTTTATACTTGTTCCAGAAAAATGTTGAAGTGAGAAAAAGAGAACTCATTTATTCACAATTTTTAGATAAATATAAATGAGAACTTTAAGTCAGGCTCAACTTAGTACTAATAATAAAATATTCCATTCCTTCAGTATCTGGCAGAAATCTCATGAGCTTTTCCAACTTAGTAATAAAGACCTCTGAAATCTCCTGGAAATCCCATATAACCACAGTAGAAAATTCTCATTGTCAGCAAGGCTTCAAGGCCACCGAGAATTCATTCAAAACAAAACAAATGTGAGAGAAGTTATTTCAAGTTATTTTCGAATTATGGTGCTTATCTACCTTATCTAATAAAGAATGACTTGGGTCACATCTCTCTAAGCTCCTCTTATCTATGACATCTCTCCATAATTCTCTTTAATACATAAAAAATATTTGCTATGTGCTCTTGGTATAACTGTAAGTTCAGATATTTTTATGTGTTATTCATTAATTGACCTTGCTAAGAATGTCCCAGAGTTATTATATTTCTTTTGCAAATGCACTACTCTAAAAACACAAATTACTTTTCTAATTTTTTAGGTTTTTTTTATTTATATGTACAAGTGTTTTGCCTCTATGTTTACTTGTATACTATGTGCCTATAGTATCTGTGGAGGCTGGAAGAAGGTATCTGGTCCCAAGGAACTGAAGTTACAAACCATCGTGAGGCACCATGTGGTGTTGGTAATTTGAATTTGAGTCCTTTGGAAAAGGTGGATTGCCTCCTAGAAGATGCCTTTGATTCTGTAAGTGATCTCTCACCCCTGTTTCTGTGACATCCAAGAACTCTCAATGGGTCTGCAAGCTGCTTGTGGGAAGTGTCACTTGTTTTTAACAATGGCACCTTATCTGAGGTGAGTCCACATTACTCACATCTCAGAAAAATTCATACAACCAATTTAGACATGCTGCTAAACTTCATTATCCATATAATGAAGACATTAGATATATATATGGATGATGCTGTGAAGACAAAATAAGGTAATATAAGAAACTTCACAAAGAATATAGTATAGTCTAATCTCAGGAAGTCAGTTTTTCCCTATAATACCCATAAAGCCATAGTGTTTCTCCATGACTACTTCATTTGAAACTACAAGGTTTTTAAAAATGTGACACATCTGGGATTGTAGCTCAGTGTAGAAAATGTGCTTAGCATACAGAAGGCACTGGGTTCAATTACCACTGTCCAAAATTACATAAGAAAAGCAACATCAAGTGAAGACTGGTTGATTTTGTCTTCTTATTTTTCTCTTTGTCATCTTCATTTTATAGAGGAAGCTACTCAATCACATACCTGTCATGCTCCATTTTGTGTAATAACTTAGATTGGTGATTTTCTCAATAATCATGTCAAAATATAAATGAATAGCTGTCATGCTTCTGTTTGTTGAGACACTTAAATAAAATGTCACATGAACACAAAGTCACTTTTCATATTCCCTTATGAGTGATACAGCAAGGAAGATGAAGTTTCAAATAACTGTGTGAAAAATGAATGTGGAATCATTCACTTTAATTCCTTCCTTCAGCAGGAAAACACATTAAGCAAAATACTTTTTTAAACTTAGGGTGCAATTTTTGGAAGATAGTTATTAATCTACATTTACATAATAGAGTACTATTCAGCTATTAAAAAATGAATTTATAAAATTCTTAGGCAAATGGGTGGATCCAGAGGATATCATCCTGAGTGAGGTAACCCAATCACAAAAGAACACACATGATATGCACTCACTGATAAGTGGATATTAGCCCAGAAACCTAGATTACCCAAGATACAATTTGTAAAACACATGAAACTCAAGAAAAAGGAAGACAAAAGTGTGAATACTTCATTCCTCCTTGGAATGGGGAACAAAACACCCATGGAGGGAGTTACAGAGACAAAGTTTGGAGCTGGGACAGAAGGAAGGAACATCCAGAGACTGCCCCACCCATAAACAACCACTAAACCCAGACACTATTACATATGCCAGCGAGATTTTGCTGACAGGACCCTGATATAGCTGTCTCTTGTAAGGTTATGCCAGTGCCTGGAAAATACAGAAGTAGATGCTCACAGTCATCTATTGGATGGAACACAGGGCCCCCAATGAAGGAGCTAGAGAAAGTACCCAAGGAGCTAAAGGGGTCTGCAACCCTATAAGAGGAACATCAATATGAACTAACCAGTACCCCCCAAAGCTTGTGTCTCTAACTGCATATATAGCAGAGGATGGCCTAGTAGGCCATCAATTGAAGGAGAGGCCCTTGGTCTTGTGAAGATTATATGTCCCAGTACAGGGGAACGCTAGGGCCAAGAAGTGGGAGTGGATGGGTAGGGGAGCAAGGCAGGGGGAGGGTATAGGGAACTTTCAGGATAGCATTTGAAATGTAAATTTAAAAAATCTAATAAAAATAATTTAAAAAAAGAAAGCCCACAATACAAAAATAAAGTTCACTATCCACAACTTGTAAAAATGTTCCATTTGACAATATTGTTTCTGCTATCTATATTCTGTTTATGAAATAACCTACACCAAGGTCATAAAGTTTCCCCTGATATTTTCCTTTAGACATTTTCAAGGTTTTGTTTTTCACCTTGGTAGTTTCCTAACTTGCTACTTGCCTCTTACCTTCCCCACACAATTTCTGTCCTTTTCATCTATCTGACCCATAAAAAGGGTCATGAAAGAGGGGGAATGTTGGATTCTGAGAATTTTGGGTGGTTAGAAGAGGTTAGGAATCAACATAATTATTGGATATAGCAGAAACTGACATGAAGTCTAAAGTAGAATGGGAATAGAAACTAATAGGGGAAAGAAGGGAGAAAGATGAGAAGTCTAAGAGGCCCATCTACCATTACCCTTCTTGCTAAAAGATGGCTGGAGAGACAGCTTCAAACATAAAGAAGGGGACAGATTTCTGAAGAAGGGAGACAGTGTTTGAGCTTCAAGGAGAAGGTTGAGTTCAAGGAAGAGTGGCACCTTTCTTTGTAATAATGGAATTCCCACTTCAGAGCCTCCTGCTTTACAGACCTTGAACACTTTCATCACTGTGAACAGTGTATGGAAGGAAATCTTTTTCATAGTGCTTCTGACTCATTGTGGGACTGGCAGGTCGAATGACTTTGTTGGCAAAAATAAAGCATCCTCAGTTCAGAGGTGAATTCACTTCTAGATCGAGAAGAAAAATGAGTTCAGTAAGACCAAAAGATGCCATGTGCCTCTGCTGGCCAATTCTCCTAGCCCAGCTTTGGAGACAGTTGCTGCTATCACCAAGTCCCAAATCAGTTATTTCATTTGTATCTTGTCACCCTCAGAGTAGCACTCCTCTGCTGATATGGACCATATTTTACTGATATTGATGTTGTTTTATTTCTCTTTTGTTTCTTCTTCTCTTTGAAAACAGAAAGTATAAAAGCAAAATAAGCTCATTTAAGTGATTCACTCTATGAGTTTTAAATATCTAGTCTTTAATTTACAGTACAAAAAACATCTACCAGTGGATCCTTACATATACTCAAGATTCAGTCATGATGGCATACATCTATAATCCCAGCACTGAGACAGGAAGATGTTCATGAGTTTGAAACCAACCTGAACTGAATAATGCACAGTGGATTTCAGGAAAACCTAGAGTGGACTTTCTCCCAAAAATGGGAGTGCAGCAATGCTGCAGAAGTGGAGCAATATTCAAAAAAAAACAAAAACAAAAACAAAAAAAAACAGGAAAGGAGCTGCTGGAGGTAAACTAGAGATAGGAGACAATGTAGATGCCTATGACCAAAAGAAATATCTATGGACGAGCATGCCATCATACCGCTTATTTGTTCACATCACTGATGGATGCTACAGTAATTTTAAAAAGAAAGTATAAGTTAGCATCAAAGCTGAAAGCCATAACTCTCATGTCGTGAGGATGCTAATAGATATTGTCTGATCCTCTAATATTCAGGAGATCTCCCAAGCCAGACAGACATGTTTGTCCTTCACTTGAAAAGGCCACAGAGCCCGCCATCTTTCCTCTGAGCCTAGCGGATGCAGCTAGGGCCTGTCCTGCTATTCCCACACCCCAGGACTTGAAGATCACATCGGGGTTACCTGTGAGTGCAGTGCAGAGGTGGTGTTGGGAGCAGTGGGTCAGCAGTTGCCAGCAGGGGCAGGATCCAAGAACTCCGCCCCACCTGAGGCTGGGCCTCTCCCAGCCAGAGCACCCTCCACCCCTCCATCTTTTCTCTGAGCCCAGCAAGTCCCAGGATTTTAAGATCACATCAGGAGCTCAGGGCTCAGGCCTCAGGCGCTGTGCACTCTCTTAGGCTCCTTCGGGACCCTCCAAGCTATCTGGGGACCTCAAGTGAGCAGGGGGACAAAGCCGCTGTTCTAGCTCAATCTCGTGGAACCTGAGACACCAGCCCGGAGATTGATAGTGGCCCAGGGCAGAACAGCCTCTCCCTTCTGGTCTGGTCCGGCCTGCCCAGCACCAGCTCAGGTCTCAGGCCACAGGTGCTGTGCACTCTGCTAGGCTCTTTCAGGACTCTCCAAGCTATCTTGGGACCTAAGGTGAGCAGGGGAACACAGCCTCTGTTCCGGCCCAATCTTGTGGAACTTGAAACATCAGCCATGAGATTGATAAAGGCCCAGGGCAGAACAGCGGGTCCTTTCTGGTCTGCACCAACGCCAGGTCTCCTCGGGCAGAGATGGCAGGAGGCAAGCATGAGAACAGAAGCAACAGAATCCAAGGGTACTTGGCTACACCAGATCCAAACTCACCCACCACATCAAGTCCTAGATACAACAGCACACCAGAAAAGCAGGACATGGATATAAAGTCACTGGTCATGATGATGATGGAGGACTATAAGAAGAAAATACAGGAAAACACAGATAAACAACTAGAAGCATTTAAAGAGGAAATACTTAGAGAGTTACAGGAAAACAAGACCAAACAGGTGACAAAATGGAACAAAACCATCCAGGACCTAAAAATGGAAGTAGAAACAATTAAGAAAAACCAAAAGGAGATAACCCTGGAGATAGAAACCATAGGAAAAAAATCAGGAACCATAGATATGAGCATCAGCAACAGAATACAAGAGATGGAAGAGAGAATCTCAGGCACAGAAGATTCTATAGGGAGCATAGACAAGACAATCAA
>LR753106.1:0-18336 GCA_902729485.2 Mus minutoides | reverse complement strand
AAAAATTTGGTATATTTACACAATGGAGTACTACTCAGCTATTAAAAACAATAAATATATGAAATTCCTAGGCAAATGGATGGATCTGGAGGCCATCATCCTGAGTGAAGTAACCCATTCACAAAAGAACTCACATAACATGTACTCACTGATATGTGGATATTAGCCCAAAAACCTAGACTACCCAAGATACAATTTATTAAACACATGAAACTCAAGAAGAAGGAAGATCAAAATGTGGACATGTCACCCCTTCCTAGAATTAAGAACAAAGCACACATTGAAGGAGTTACAGAGATCATGTGTGAAGCTGAATCCAAAAGATGGACCCAATGACTGCGGCTGCCAGGGATCCATCCCACAATCAGCCACCAAACATAGACACTATAGCATATGCCATCAAGATAGTGCTCAAAGGGCCCGGATATAGCTGTCTCGTGGGAGACTATACCAATGCCTGGCAAACATGGAGGTGGAAGCTCACAGTCAGCTATTAGATGGAACACAGGGTTCCCAAGGAAGGAGCTAGAAGTACCCAAGGAGCTGAAGGGGTCTTCAACCCTATAGGTGGAAGAATAACTTGACCTAACTAGTACCCCCTGAGCTCATGTCTCTAGCTGCATATATAGAAGAGGATGGCCTAGTTGACCATCATTGGGAAGAGAGGCCCCTTGGTCATGCAGAGTATATATGCCCCAGTACAGGGGATTGCCAGGGCCAAGATATGGGAGCGGGTGGGTAGGGATGCAGGGCCGGGAGGGCAGAGCGTATAGGGAACTTTCTGGATAACACTTGAAATGTAAATGAAGAAATTATCTAATAAAAGTTGGGGGAAAAAAAAGGAAAGGCCACAGAAGACAAATAATGGCAAGAATTGAGGGCAGAAGAAAAGAAAGAAGAAGGGGGAGGGGAGGAGAGGAGGGGAGAGGAAAGGAGAGGACAGACTGGTATTAAGCAATGTAATTTGTCACAACTGACTGAAAGTCACAACTAACTAGTAATCTGTTTATATGTTTCTCTCTCTTCCCTGTCCTATCATATGCAGAAAGGTGGCGGGGGGGGGGGGGAGGTGCACACAAAGCCTGAATAGAACTCTGCTCCTTATTAAGCACTTAGGGAGAAAATCGACATATTCCTAAATCAAGCACAATTCAAGAGAGAGGAAGCTTTCTCCTACTTTACCATTCCTCAGTGGATGAAAGATTCAGTATGTGAATGATAATGATATAATGAAAAGCAAAGAGATGAGTAAAGCCTGCAAAAGCATTCTTTTAAGTTTTATAAGAACAAGGTTATGTGGCTAATTTGACATTAAATGAAGATGTGAGGAAATTAGTATTTTCTAAACTTCAACTCAGAAAACATCAGACATGAAATATCTAAGAACAAACACCACCAAGAAGTTTCTAATTGATACCTTTTGATCATTTAGACATCCTTTTGTCTGCAGCAGTAAATATTCACAAGCACTGGGATACTTAATATTGGTGGGCTGAATTTTAACTAGAAAATGCTTTGGAGAGATCTTTCTGACACATAGCTACCTTCTCTTGAATACCAGCACTTACACATGCCCTCTAAAGTATTGTCCTACCAAGTTTACACTATGAAGTTTCTAATATCCATCGTAGAAAACACAATGACACATGATGAGCAGGGCTAGAGCCTGGACCAAGGCAACAACTCACTCCACTGTTGAGGGTTGACATAAGCTCACCAAAAATAAGAGACCAAATTAGATTCAGATATTAAGTCTGCCAATGTGTGACAAGTCATGCTATTAGGACATTCTGACAAATTCAATAAAGGACTTCCATCTTCAAGAAGGGAGGATGGAGATACAGAGAGTGCAGGCCAACCTGTGAGGCACAACAGAAAGACAGTGTTGCACTCCTAAAAGCTCATGTCCTAATGTTTACCTTTTTAAGATGTCAAACACAGTATTGTCTTCTAAGTTAGAGTTCCTAGCAATACCTCAGCAATACATGACTCAACTGGCAGCTTTAAACAGCAGAAACTCCCATAGTTGTAAAGATCAGAATTCTGCAATGAGTGTCACTGTGCTACAACTGTGTAGGCAAGTCCATCTGGGAGCTGAAGCAGATAAGAATCAATCAGTTCCTTGTCTCTTACACCTTCTGCTGCCTGCCAGCTTGCTCTCCTTTGACCAATACTTTAACCTCTGTGGAACAAGTTTTCTTCTTACAAGGGATGGGTTATTGTATTTACAACCCCCAGAATAGTAATAACTCAATTTAACCTCTCTACATGGAGATAACGAGGAAAGACATCTACAAAGACCTTTTCGCTATTGTAACATAACGTGTCCAGACTCTAGGCTAGGGATTGGGCCTTGATGTGTGGGGAACCACACTACATCAGAGGAAAAGCAGGACCCAGGTGTGTGTGTGTGTGTGTGTGTGTGTGTGTGTGTGTGTGTGTGTGTGTGTGTGCACGCAGAGGCCAGAGGTCAATCTTGAGTGTCTTACTCAGTAACTCTCTTCCTAATTTTCTTATTAAACCTAGAACGCCTCATCTCAGCACTTAAACTATCTGGCCAGTGAGCCTTCCCCAGGTATCTGCTTCTCTCTGCATCCATAACATTAGGATTACACACATGTGCCAAAATTCTTAGATTTATAAATGGGTGTTGGGGATCTGTACTCAGGTTCTCACAGGAAGTACTTTGTAATACCTCAAGAATGAAAGAAAAGAATACTTCAGTCTTGGACAAAATGGGATTGTGGGCTCTTTGGGTCCCAGGTGAACCCTCAGTTCTGGAGCCAGAAAAGATCCTATATCAGTCTATATTCCTAGTTATAAATCTCCTATAGCTGCCATAGCATACCAGCTTACTTCCACCAATTTCTAGAAGAGGTAGAAGTATCTGCCTATCTTTCTGATGAGGCTTACATATAATTTCAGGAAAGTAGCAAGAGAAAGTTGGGAGCATTGAATTCAGATGAATTCTTAGAAAGACACAATACAAATTTTTTATTAGATATTTTCTTAATTTACATTTCAAATGCGATCCCAAAAGTTCCCTCTACCCTCCCCCCACCCTGCTCCCCTACCCACCCACTCCCACTTTTTGGCCCTGGCATTCCCCTGTACTGGGGCATATGAAGTTTGCAAGACCAAGAGGCCTATCTTCCCAATGATGGCCGACTAGGCCATTTTCTGCTACATATGCAGCTAGAGACACGAGCTCTGGGTGTTCTGGTTAGTTTATGTTGTTGTTCCTCTTATAGGGTTGCAGACCCCTTCAGCTCCTGGGGTACTTTCTCTAGCTCCTCCATTGGGAGCCCTGTGTTCCATCCTATAGATGACTGTGAGCATACATTTCTGTATTTGCCAGGCACTGGCATAGCCTCCTACGAGATGGCTATCTCATCCCTTCAGCAAACTCTTGCTGTCCTATACAATAATGTCTGAGTTTGGTGACTGATTATGGGATGGATCCCTAGGTGGGGTAGTCTCTGGATAGTCCATCCTTTCGACAAGACTAATTTTTAAAGTCAACTTTCATTAGCTTGCTCCCTTTTAGACATATGCTCCCCACAATATGTGACCACATTTCAACCCTTACCTGTAAAAGAAGTCAGTGACATACTAGAACCTCTGTTAACAAAACACCCTACAAACCACTGAAGGACAAATAGGCAGTAAAAGATAGACCTTCTTGACTTAATGAACCACAGTATCCAGACCTCATTATTCCATTATCCAAGGTGACGTTGCTTTCACTGGATACCATGTGAGACCCATGGGTTTCTCTTCAGTGACCTCAGTGTTGGAAAAAGAAGAAACTTTTCTCACTTACTCTTGACATAACTCAGTTATCAGAGCCCAGGGGCCATCAATCTCATAAGCAAGAACCTTTGGATACATCAATGAACAAACACCACTCTCTAGAAGTAATCAGATATATTTGTACCACAAAAAAATGCATTAGTTATTGTTTTACTTGCTCACTGATAAGTAGATATTAGCCCAGAAACTTAGAATACCCAAGATACGATTTGCAAAACACAAGAAAATCAAGAAGGAAGACCAGCGTGTGGATACTTCATTCTTCCTTTGGATGGGAAACTAAATACCCATGAAAGGAGTTACAGAGACAAAGTTTGGAGCTAAGAGGAAAGGATGGACCATACAGAGACTACCCCACCAGGGATCCATCCCATAATCAGTCACCAAACTCAGACACTATTGCATAGGACAGCAAGAGTTTCCTGAAGGGACCCTGATATAGCTGTCTCGTATGAGGCTATGCCAGTGCCTGGCAAATACAGAAGTGGATGCTCACAGTCATCTATAGGATGGCACACAGGGCCCCCAATGGAGAAGCTAGAGAAAGTACCCAAGGAGATGAAGGGGTCTGCAACCCTATAAGAGGAACAACAATATGAACTAACCAGAACCCCCAGAGCTTGTGTCTCTGGTTGCATATGTAGCAGAAGAGGCCTAGTAGGCCATCATTGGGAAAAGGAGCCCCTTGGTATTGCAAACTTTATATGCCCCAATACAGGGGAACGCCAGGGCCAAGAAGTGGGAGTGGGTGGGCAGGGGAACAGGGCAGGGGGAGGGTAGAGGGAACTTTTGGGATAGCATTTGAAATGTAAATTAAGAAAATATCTAATGAAAAATTTTTGAAAAAACAAAAACAAAACAAAACAAAACAAAAAACTAGTAGAGTCTTGGATTCCCTTGAACCTGTTTACTCATTAGCTAGGTGTGAAACACACACATAATGCTCAACACCCAATGAAAACAGTATCTCTTTCAACCTCTCCATATTGCAATAATGGTGGCATTGTGCGAAGTGAATTAAATGGCTTAGTTTAAGCATGCAATCATTCATGAATATCTGGAATTGATTTAAGTTGATTACATTCTCATATTACAGTGTTAAATAACTATACTCCTTACCTATTAGAGAAAAGCAGGAATCAAATGGATGATACTATGAGAGACTATCCCAATACTAACTAAGCCAAAGGGAGTCTAGTCCTTTTAGGAACTAGAGATTATAGAAAATTTCCTTTTTTTTCAATTTTTTATTAGATATTTTCTTTTTTCCAATTTTTATTAGATATTTTCTTCATTTACATTTCAAATGCTATCTCAAAAGTCTCCTATACCCTCACCCCGCCCTGCTCCCCTACCCACTCACTCCCATTTCTTGGCCCTGACATTCCTTTGTACTGGTGCATATGAAGTTTGCTAGACCTCTCTTCCCAATGATGGCCAACTAGGCCATCTTCTGCTACATATGCAGCTAGAGACATGAGCTCTGGGGGTACTGGTTAGTCCATATTGTTGTTCCACCTATAGGGTGGCAGACCCCTTCAGCTCCCTGGGTACTTTCTCTAGCTTCTCCATTGGGAACCCTGTGTTCCATCCTCTAGATGACTGTGGACATCCACTTCTGTATTTTCCACACACTGGCATAGCCTCACTGGAGACAGCTATATCAGGATCCTTTGAGCAAAATCTTGCTGGCATATGCAATAGTGTCTGGGTTGGAGGCTGATTATGGGATGGATCCCCGGGTGGGGCAGTCTCTGGATGGTCCATCTTTTCATCTTAGCTCCAAACTTTGTCTCTGTAACTCCTTCCATGGGGGCTTTGTTCGGAATTCTAAGAAGGAATGAAGTATCCACACTTTGGTCTTCTTTCTTCTTGATTTTCTTATGTTTTGCAAATTGTATCTTGGGATTTCTAAGTTTCTATGCTAATATCCACTTATCAGTGAGTGCATATCAAGTGACTTCTTTTGTGATTGGGTCACCTCACTAAGGATGATATCCTCCAGATATATCCATTTGCCCAAGAATTTCATAAATTCATTGTTTTTAATAGCTGAGTAGTACTCCATTGTGTTAATGTACCACATTTTCTGTATCCATTGCTCTGTTGAGGGACATCTGGGGTCTTTCCAGCTTCTGGCTATTATAAATGGGGCTGCTATGAACATAGTAAAGCATGTGTCCTCATAACCAGTTGGAACACCTTCTGGGTATATGCCCAGAAGAGGTATAGCTGGATCTACTGGTACTAATATGTCCAGTTTCCTGAGGAACCGCCAGACTGATTTCCAGAGTGGTTGTACAAGGTTGCAATCCCACCAGCAATGGAGGAGTGTTCTTCTTTCTTCACATCCTCGCCAACATCTGCTAGCAGCCGAATTTTTTTATTAGATATTTTCTTAATTTACATTTCAAATGCTATTCCGAAAGTCCCCTCCCCCCTCCCCCCTTCGTGCTGCTCCCCTGCCCACCCACTCCCACTTCTTGGCCCTGGCGTTCCCCTGTATTGGGGCATATAAAGTCAGCAGCCGAATTTTTTATCCTACCCATTCCAACTGGCGTTAGGTAGAATCTCAGGGTTGTTTTTATTTGCATTTCCCTGATGATTAAGAATATTGAACTTTAGCCGGGTGTGGTGGCGCACGCCTTTAATCCCAGCACTGGGGAGGCAGAGGCAGGCGGATTTCTGAGTTCTAGGCCAGCCTGGTCTACAAAGTGAGTTCCAGGACAGCCAGGGCTACACAGAGAAACCCTGTCTCGAAAAACCAAAAAAAAAAAAAAAAAAAAAAAGAATATTGAACTTTTTTTTCAATGCTTCTCAGCCCATCAGTATCTGCCAGTTGAGAATTCTTTGTTATTTGAATTTCTGGAGTCCAGCTTCTTGAGCTCTTTGTATATATTGGATATTAGTCCCCTATCAGATTTATGATTGGTAAAAATTATTTTCCAATCTGGTGGTGGCCTTTTTGACTTATTGAGAGTGTCTTTTGCCTTAGAGAAGCTTTGCAATTTCATGATGTCTATTTGTCAATTCTTGATCTTACAGCACCAGCCATTGCTGTTCTGTTTAGAAATTTTTCCCCTGTGCCCATATCTTCTAGGCTTTTCCCCGCTTTCTCTTCTATAATATTCAGTGTCTCTGGTTTTATGTGGAGTTCTATGATCCACTAAGACTTGAGCTTTGTACAAGGAGATAAGAATGGATCAATTTGCATTCTTCTACATGATAAGCACCAGTTGTGCCAGCATCATTTGTTGAAATTGCTGTCTTTTTCAAGCTGGATGGTTTAATTTCCCTTGTCAAAGATCAAGTGACCATAGGTGTGTGGGTTCATTTCTGAGTCTCCAATTTTATTCCATTGATCTACCTGTCTGTCACTGTACCAGTAACAGGCAGTTGTTATCACAATTGCTCTGAAGTACCGCTTGAGGTCAGGCATGGTTATTCCATCAGAGGTCCTTTTACTGTTGAGAAAAGTTTTTCTTGAGAATAGATTTGGCTATCCTAGGTATTTTGTTATTCCAGATGAATTTGCAAATTGCACTTTCTAACTCAGTGAAGAATTGAGTTGGAATTTTGATGGGGATTGCATTGAGTCTGAGGATTGCTTTTGGCAGGATAACCATTTTGGCTATATTAATCCTGCCAATCCATGAGCATGGGAGATCTTCCCATCTTCTGAGATCTTCTTCAATTTCATTCTTCAGAGACTTGAAGTTCTTATCATACAGAATTTTCACTTCCATAGTTAGAGTCACACCAAGGTATTTTTGTGTGTGTGAATATTGTGAAGGGTGTTGTTTTCCTAATTTCTTTCTCATCCTGTTTATCTTTTGTGTAGAGAAAGGCCACAGATTTGTTTGAGTTATTTTTATATCCAGCTACTGTGCTGAATCTGTTTATCAGGTTTAGGAGTTCTCTGGTGGAATTTTTAGGGTCACTTATATATACTGTCACACCATATGCAAATCATGATATTTTGACTTCTTTTTTTTCCAATTTGTATCCCCTTCATCTAATTGCTCTGGCTAAGACTTCAAGTACTATATTTAATAAGTAAGGAGAAAGTGGTCAGCCTTGTCCAGTCCTCGACTTTAGTGGGATTGCTTTGAGTTTCTCTCGATTTAGTTTGATGTTGGCTACTGTTTTGTTGTAGATTGCTTTTATTATGTTTAGATGTGGGCCTTGAATTCCTGATTTTTCCATGACTTTTATCATGAAGAGGTGTTGGATTTTGTCAAATGCTTTCTCAGCATCTAATGAGATGATCATGTGATTTTTGTCTTTGAGTTTGTTTATATAGTGGTTTATGTTGATGGATTTCCTTATATTAAACCATCCCTCCATCCCTGGGATGAAGCCTACTTGGTCATGGTGGATGATCATTTTGATGTGTTCTTGTGTTCAGTTTGCATGGATTTTATTGAGTATTTTTGCCTTGATATTTATAAAGGAAATTGGTCTGAATTTCTCCTTCTTTGTTGGGTCTTTGTGTGGTTTAGGTATCAGAGTAATAGTGGCTTTATAGAATGATTTGGGTAGAGTACCTTCTGTTTCTTTTGTGGAATTGTATGAGGAGAGTTGGAATTAGGTCTTCTTTGAAGTTCTGATAGAACTCTGCACTAAGCCCATCTGGTCCTGGGCTTTTTTTGTTTGGGAGACTATTAATGACTGCTTCTATTTCTTTAGGGGAAATGGGACTGTTTAGACCTTTAATCTGATCCTGATTTAACTTTAGTACCTGATATCTTTATAGGAAGTTGTCCATTTCATACAGGCTTTCCAGGTTTTTTTGTTTTGTTTTCTTTTGTTTTGTTTTGTTTTGTTTTGGTATAGCCTTTTGTAGTACAATCTGATGATGTTTTGGATTTCCTCAGGATCTGTTGTTATGTCTCCTTTTTCATTTCTGATTTTGTTAATTAGGATACTATCCCTGTGCCCTCTAGTGAGTCTGGATAAAGGTTTATCTATCATGTTGATTTTCCTAAAGATCCAGCCCCTGGTTTGGTTGATTCTTTGAATAGTTCTTTTTGTTTCCACTTGGTTGATTTCAGCCCTGAGTTTTATTATTTCCTGCTCTCTACTGCTCTTGGGTGAATTTGCTTCCTTTAGTTCTAGAGTTTCTAGGTGTGCTGTCACGCTGCTAGTGTATGCTCTCTTTAGTTTCTTTTTTGAGGCACTCAGGACTATGAGTTTTCCTCTTAGGACTGCTTTCATTGTGTCCCATAAGTTTGGGTATGTTGTGGCTTCATTTTCATTAAACTCTAAAAAGTCTTTAATTTGTTTTTTTATTTCTTCCTTGCCCAAGGTATCATTGACTAGAGTGATGTTCAGTTTGACTTTCTATTATTTATGCTGTTATTGAATATCAGCCTTAGTCCTCCAGTGATCTTATAAGATGCATGTAATAACTTCAATATTTTTCTATCTGTTGAGGCCTTTTTTGTGACCAATTATATGGTCAGTTTTGGAGGAGGTACCATTAGGTGCTGAGAAGAAGGTATAAACTTTTGTTTTAGGATAAAATGTCCTGTACATATCTGTTAATTCCATTTGTTTCATAACTTCTGTTAGTGTCCATGTGTCTTTGTTTAGTTTCTGTTTCCAGGATCCATTGGTGAGAGTGAGATTTTGAAGTCTCCCACTATTATTGTGTGAGGTACAATATGTGCTTTGAGCTTTACTAACATTTCTTTAATGAATGTGGATGCCCTTGCATTTGGAGCATAGATATTTAGAATTGAGAGTTCATCTTGGAAGATTTTATCTTTGATTAGTATGTAGTGCACCGCCTTGTCTTTTTTGATAACTTTGGTTTGGAAGTCAATTTTATTTGACATTAGAATGGCTACTCCAGCTTGTTTCTTCTGACCATTTGCTTGGAAAATTGTTTTTCAGCCTTTTACTCTGAAGTAGTGTCTGTCTTTGTCCCTGAGGTGGGTTTCCTGTAAGCAGCAAAATGTTGGGTCCTGTTTGTATAGCCAGTCGATTAGTCTATGTCTTTTTATTGGGGAATTGATCCCATTGATGTTAAGAGAAATCAAAGAAAAGTAATTGTTGCTTCCTGTTATTTTTGCTGTTTAAGTTGGGATTTTGTTCTTGTGGCTGTCTTCTTTTAGTTTTGTTCGAGGATTACTTTCTTGCTTTTTCTAGGGTGGAGTTTCCATCTTTGTGTTGGTATTTTCCCTTTATTATCCTTTGAAGGGCTGGATTCGTAGAAAGATGTTGTATGTATTTGGTTTTGTCATGGGATACTTTGTTTTCTCCATCTATGCTAATTGAGACTTTTGCTGGGTATAGTAGCCTGGGCTGGCATTTGTGTTCTCTTACTGTCTGTATAACATCTGTCCAGGATCTTCTGTCTTTCATAATCTCTGGTGAGAAGTCTGGTGTAATTCTAATAGGCCTGCCTTTTTGTGTTACTTGACCTTTTTCCCTTACTGCTTTTAATATTCTGTCTTTATTTAGTGCATTTGTTGTTCTGATTATTATGTGTCAGGAGGAATATCTTTTCAGTCTATTTCGAGTTCTCTATGCTTCTTGTATGTTCATGGGCATCTCTTTCTTTAGGTATGGAAAGTTTTCTTCTAGAATTTTGTTGAAGATATTTTCTGGCCTTTTAACTTGAAAATCTTCATCCTCATCTACTCCTATTATCTGTAGGTTTGGTCTTCTCGGTTTGTCCTGGATTTCCTGGATGTTTTGAGTTAGGATCTTTTTGCATTTTGACTTTTCTTTGATTGTTGTGTCCCTGATCCCTATGGAATCATGTGCACCTGAGATTCTCTCTTCCATCTCTTGTATTCTGTTGCTGATGCTCACATCTATGTTTCCTGATTTATTTCCTAGGGTTTCTATCTCCAGAGTTGTCTCCCTTTGGGTTTTCTTAATTGTTTCTATTTCCATTTTTAGATCTTGTATGTTTTTGTTCAATTCTATCCCCTGTTTTATTGTGTTTTCCTGTAATTCTTTAAGGGATTTTTGTTTCTTCTGCCTGTTTAGTAGTGTTTGCCTGCAGTTCTTTAAGAATTTCTACCTGTTCAGCGGTGTTCTCCTGTAATTCTTTGAGGGATTTTTGTGTTTCCTTTTTAATGGCTTCTACCTGTTTAGCAGTGTTCTCCTGTATTTATTTAAGTGAATTATTAATGCCCTTCTTAAAATCTTCTACCACCATCATGAGTTATGATTTTAAATCCATGTCTTGCTTTTAGGGTGTGTTGGGGTATCCAGGACTCATTGTGGTGGGCATACTGGGTTCTGATGATGCCCAGTGTTCTTGGTTTCTGTTAGTAAGATTCATACATTTGCCTTTGGCCAACTGGTAATCTCTTGTGTTAATGTTCAAGTTATCTCTGGCTGGAGCTTGATCCTCCTATGACTCTGTTAGCCTCTGTCAGCACTCCTGGGATTCCAACTCTCACCTGAGTTTCAGTGGTCAAAGCACTCTCTGCAGGCGTGCTTTCCTCTTCCAGGGCAGGTGCCCAGCAGTCTGGAGCCCTGATCCACCTCCTGAGTCCTGGGATCAGTGCCCTCCCTGTAGGCCCACTCTCCTCTGGCAAGGAAGATGTCCAGGGGTCTGGGTCTCAGCTCTGCCTCCTGGCTGAGGATGAAGGCCCGATGAGACCCTGACCAAGAAGTTCTGTTGCTTCTATCGCCCATGTACTCTCAGGTGATTAGGAGTCCCTGGATGTGCTAGGGGTCCTGCAGTGTGGAGAGTCCTCTGGTGCCCTAGACACCCTCGGCAGTGCTCACGCAGAAGATGGAGGGGCTGGCCCTGACCTGAATGGATCCCAGCCTCTGGTTGGGTGGGGTTCCTCAGTCCCTGTTCCTGCTGGCATAAAACCCTCCACAATTCTTTGGAGCTGATGTTGAGTTCCACTCACCCATGATCCCAAGGTGATCCCGAGGTCCTGAGGTGTGGAGAGCACTCTGGAGCCCCCCAGAATTTTTCTTATAATGATGAGTTCAGCAGGTAGTGAAACAACATTTTTTTAAATTTTTTTGAAAAAATATTTTTAAAGAACATCTTTTAAAAACTGTTCCTTTTAAAAAACAATATTCCCCGTGGACACCTACAAAACAAGTTGCTAAATATACACATGTGGGTAAATTCTTTTTGGCCATTATGGTAGTTTGAATGAGAATGCCCCACCTTAGGCTCATGTGTTTGAATACTTGGTCTCCAGTTGGTAGAAATGCTTGAGAAGAATTAGGAGGTGTGGCATTATTGGAGGATGTTTGTTATCAACAATAGGCTTTTAGGTTGCAGAAACCCACACCATTCCTGGTAATCTGTCTCTGTCTCTGTCTCTGTCTCTGTCTCTCTCTCTCTCTCTCTCTCTCTCTCTCTCTCTCTCTCCTGGTTGTGGTCTCTACCTGCAAGCTCTCACCTACTGCTCCAGTACCATGCCTGCTTGATGCCATGCTCCCTACCATAATAGTGAAAGATTTACCCTTTCAAACTCTTTTTTTTTCAAATTTCTTTTATTAGATAGTTTCTTCATTTACATATCAAATGCTATCCCAAGCCCCCCAAAAATGCCTCTATAAGTCTCCCTGGTCACAGTATCTCTTCACAACAACAGAAAAGCAGCCAAGGCAGTCATCTCAATTACATGAAAATAGATGTTTTATTGAAAAGAAAACAACAAATAAAGCTCTGCTTCATCCTCATATTCATGACAAACAGTTTTGAGCCTTTGATAAAAATATCATTTGGGGGTACAGTTTCACAATGTAGCTCAGGTTAGCCTCTAACTTGGAATCCTATTGTCTCTGCCTCCTACGTGCTGGGATTATATGCATGTGCCTCTATTCCAGGCTACTGCATTAATATGTATTCCTTTCATTCAAGTGCCACATCTGTTCTAAAGATCACACAATGAAAAGAATAATAAATGAAGCAATATTTTTCTTGGAATAGTGAAGCTCATTTGAAAAGTCAGGTTTAATGTCGGCAGCTGGGCTGCAAAAGCGTTACTGGGCTAACAGCTACAAGTACATAAATGTCAGCAGGAGAACCCTTGGAAAAGACAGCATCTTCCTCTCATGGCTGAGTTCTCCAGTAAATAAAATGTTTTGCTCTAAACTGAATTACTTCAACTGTATTTGTGAAACTCAGTTGGAGACAAGTTTTTTATATAAACAATGGCTAAGAATAATCTGCCAAAATCAGCACAGAGATCTACATCTTTAGTTATGAAACATTTTCAGATCCAGAACTGGAATCCAAGGAAAGCATGTTACTTTAGATGCCCAATTTCCTGGACATTTTACTGAGTACATCATAGTTCTTAATAGTTTATTTAATAATGGTCTGTTGGCAGTACAGAAATTATACTCATTTCTCTAAATGATCCCCCAGTGACCTACTTAGGTACACAACATTTTGGCTGCTAAAGAGTAGAAATGCACATCTGGAGAACCAGAATAAGCTCCTGAAATTCTTCAATATTAAAGACAATAACTAAGGCAAAGAAAGGTCTTCTCTCTAGGGATTAAGCTTTAATCACACTTGGAAACAAAGGAAAGTACTTTCTAGCTTTTGCACACTTAGGGAAGGGTATCATTCAGGAGCTAGTGATCTTTTAAAAATTAGATTGAAGACTAGAGTGTGGGATCAGTAGATGAGGCATTTTCCGTGCAAATATTGAAGACCTGAGTTTGACTCCCTAGGCTCTTCCAGTACTCCTGTGGAAAGATGAGGTAAGATGGCAGAATCACTTAAAATATTCATGCCAGTTAGTTTGGTATACATAGTGGCAAACAACACAAGGACACTGTCTCAATAAAAGCAGGAGATAACCAATAATTGAAGTTGTTCTCTTTTTGCTTACACTCACACACACACACCATATATACACCATACATACAAGTTAATTAAGTGGAGTATAAACATAAAAAGGCACATAAAACCTAAATAATCTATTCGTTTCCACTTAGGGCATAAATAAAAGTATGACATTTATAGTGGGACTCATTAATTTCCCAGAGCTGGAAACATCTATGGTGCAGGACAAGCATTCTATACTCTCCTGCTACATACCTGGAAAGGGAACTCCAAGACCACCAGAGTGTTTTTTTTCTTTCAATGTCTCCAAGTTACATGCCCCTTCCCTCCCATTCATAAATCAACCAGATCAAGGATAATCTCAGAAACCTCTACTACTGTTAAAATGAAAATGGGCACTGTTTCCATTTTAGAGAACTACTCTCTGTTCAAATCTTAACTGATGGGTGAGAAATAAGAATCTTGGTATTAGGAGCATAATCCCAAGAATTAACAAATAAGATTCAAATAAGTTAAACAGATTTTACACAGCAAACTGTAACAAAAAGTTTACAGGATGAGGGAATATCTTGGCAACTATATATTCAACATGGAGTTAATATATAGAATTTATAAATTACTCCAAAATCTGAATAGAAAAAAGGGCATTAAATCAATAGATATTCATCTTGTTGGCTTTCTTTTACTATGACAAAAATGAAAATACTGTGACCAAAGTAAGCTAAGGGGAAAGGGCTTATTTTATATTCTAGGTCAAAACCCCTATATGGAAGTCAGAATAGAAATTTATGGCAGCTTGAAACTGAAACAATAAATAAATAAATAAATAAATAAATAAATAAATAAATACGTTTTAAAAGGGAGGAATACAGCTTCCTGGCTTGCTCACTCTTGTTTTCTCAGCAACATTTTTCACATAGCTCATGACCACATGCCCAGAATTGGTGTTGCCCACAGTGAGACAATTTTCAAGACAATTTTCCACAGAATTCTTGTGTTGATATGTTCTCTTTCCCAGTGACTCTAGTTTATGTCAAGATAAAACCTGACCTGACTGATGAACTTTATTTCAGCCAAATGAAGAAATACAAATGACCAATATGTTTGAAAAGCATCCGATATTCTGAGCCACCAGCAGATAATTCGTAAAATTGCTTTGAAAGTCTAGATCCTTGAAGTCAAAATGATGACCAGCAAGAAACAGGTGATGGTGGGGATGGGGAATGCGTCCTTTGTATGCTGGTGGAAGTGTAAACTACTGTAGTGTCTACAAAAACATCAAAATGAACATTCTTCAAGAAACTAAAAATAAAACTCACATATGATTCAGCTATATCACTGCTGGATATATACTGGAAGGAACTTAGATCTGCATACCACAAAAATATTTGCCATATTTATTGCTGAACTATCATGATATCTAAGAAATGAAGCAGCCTAGATGACTTATGATAAATGAATGACTAAAGCAAACATAGGCCATATACATAGCATAATTTTATTCAGCTGAAAAACACTGAACTTTAGTATGAAGATGGATGGAACTGGGGCTGATTGTGTTAAGTAAAGAGAGTCACACTAAGAAAGACAAATGTTGCATGGTTTTGCTTAAGTGATGAATCTAGAGTTAAATCTCTCTGTGGAGATGTGGGTGCAGCTGTGGGTGGGTGTGGAAGGATGACAATGAAAGAGGAAGAAATCTGAAAGTGACAGTAAAGAAAGGAACAAGGCCAGGGAATGAAATATGTGTTTCCTAGAAACAGAAGGGGAGATGGGATCAGCAAGAGGTAGAAGAGAGAAGAAGGACTAGGGAGTGAAATACAAAGAAGAGTAAAATATAATGTTAGGTAAACATGAAAACCTTACATTGAAACCCATCTATTTGCATTCTACTCAAAAAATTGATTGAAGAAAAAGTGAGTCAAGATACTGTGGCACCTGGAGAGATAATACAGTAGTTAAATGCACTTGTTTCTCTTACAAAAGACCAGAGTTCATTTTCTCACATCCATGTTGGGCAGCTCAAAACAAGTAACTCAAGCTCCAGGAAATTTCACATACTATTCTGACTTATTTGGGTACCTGCATATACCTGCACGTACACATGCACACATGCATGCAAACACACACACACACACACACACACACACACACACACACACACACATACACATTTTGTAAAAGAAGATATAGCATGCCTATTTTCTGAGTTCTATGTGACCAGCTCCTTTAGCATCACCCCAACAGCAGTTCATTCTAGCATGCTTTTTTTTTTTGAGCATTTTTCTGGACCTCTAGATGTTATTGTGTTTTCTGTGTGTGTGTCTCTGTCTCTCTGTCTCTATATCTGTCTCTGTCTCTCTCTCACACACAAACATACACACACACACACACACAAACACACACACACACGTTTTCCCTCTTCTTCTCTCCCTCCCACCCATCTCCATGTTTCTAGTTGAAGAATCAAACCATAGACAACTCTACTACATAGATATAAGACATACCGAGCCTGCTGTGCACTTGCCTTCAGGGAATACTCTGACCCCAGGACTCAGGGGAGATCACCATTTTCTCTCCAGTGACTGTCAAAGGCAGGACCAGTTAGGAGCTCACAGAACACAGAAGCAGCAAAGAACCTGGGACAGGATCCTCCCTGCCAGGAAGTGGGGTTGTTTGGCAGGCCTCTGTGCACAGGTCTTGTCAGGAGAGACCAAGTCTCGAAGAAGTACTGACACAGGTTTACAGATTCACAGGAGGAACAAGCTCCAGCCAGAGATAGCAAGAACATCTAACACCAGAGATTACAAGATGGCCAAAGACAAATGCAAGAAGCTTACCAACAGAAACCAAGAATATTGGCATCATCATAACCCAATACTCTCACCACAGCAAGTCCTGGATACCCCAACATGCCAGAAAAGCAAGATTTAAAATCATATCTCATGATGCTGGTAGAGGATTTTAAGAAGGACATATATAACTCCCTTAAAGAAATAAAGGAGAAGACAGTTAAATAGGTAGAAGCCTTAAAAGAGGAAACACAAAAATGCCTTAAAGAATTACAGGAAAACACAACCAAACAGGTGAAGGAATTGAACAAAACCATCCAGGATATAAAAATGGAAGTAGAAACAATAAAGCAATCACAAAGGGAGACAACTCTGGAGATAGGAAACCTAGGAAAAAAATCAGGAGCCATAGATGCAAGCATCACTAACAAAATACAAGAGATAAAAGAGAGAACCTCAGGTGCAGAAGATTCCATAGAAAACATTGACATAACAATCAAAGAAAATGCAAAATGCAAAAAGACCCTAACCCAAAACATTCAGGAAATCCAGGACACAATGAGAAGACCAAACCTATGGATAATAGGTATAAATGAGGAGGAAGATTTCCAACTTAAAGGGCCAGTAAATATCTTTAACAAAATTATAGAAGAAAACTTCCCTAACCTAAAGAAAGAAATGCTCATGAACATACAAAAAGCCTACAGAACTTTCAACAGTTTGGACCAGAAAAGAAATTGCTCCTGTCACATAAGAATCAAAACACCAAATGCACAAAACAAAGACAGAATATTAAAAGCAGAAAGGGGAAAAGGTCAAGTAACATATAAAGGCAGACCTATCAGAATTAAACCAGACTTCTTGCTAGACTATGAAAGCCAGAAGACCCTGGATAGATGTCATACAGACCCTAAGAGAAAATGAATGCCAGCCCAGGCTACCAGCCAAACTCTCAATTACCATACATTGAGAAACCAAAATATTCCATGACAAAAGCCAAATTTACACAATATCTTTTTACAAATCCAGCCATTAAAAGGATAATAAATGGAAAACTCCAACACAAGGAGGGAATCTACACCCTAGAAAAAGCAAGAAAGTAATCTTCCAACAAACCTAAAGGGAGAAAGCCACATGGACAGAATACCATCTCTAACAACAAAAATAACAGGAAGCAACAATTACTTTTCCTTAATATCTCTTAATATCAATAGACTCAATTCCTCAATAAAAAGACATAGACTAACAGACTGGTAACCTAAACAGAAACCAACATTTTGCTGCATACAGGAAACCTGACGGAGTGACAAAGACACTACCTCAGAGTAAAAGGCTGGAAAACATTTTTCCAAGCAAATGGTCCTGAGAAACAACCTGGAGTGTGGCGCCATGAAAGGCAGCCTGTTTTGCTTGAATGAGGTTTGCTCCAGCAACCCAGTAGAAAACTCTACAAGGAACAGAACAGTGAACAGAACAGAACACCATTTCCCCAGAGACAGGTGTCTGACACCACAGAGCCTCCAACTTCATAAGTCACACAGACAATGTCCCAAGCTTCTGGCACTCTGGCTAGACTTCAACTCAACTGTTACCTGACTATAGCCAGGTATGCTCCTCCCCACAGTTACCTGGCAACAGCAATGTAGCCCAGCCCACTATAACAGCAGCAGCTTGGTCTCTCCTCTCCCTCTTTAAGCTCTCAACTTTCTTACTCTCATCTCTAGCCCTCCTTCTCTCTCTCACTTACCACCTCTCTCTCCACCCAGAGCCATGTGGAAAGCTTGCAGCAGTCCTATGGAGTCTGCCTGCCCAGAGCACTGGAACTCTGGCAGGCTGCATGTTGCCTCCCACTCTCTTTATTCCCCCATGCCCACTGCCCCACACTGGAGTAGCCATTCTAATATCGAATAAAATCGACTTTCAACCTAAAGTTATAAAAAA
>LR752480.1:72464-83082 GCA_902729485.2 Mus minutoides | reverse complement strand
CTGCTGAGTGCAAAAAGAAGCTTCTTGGACCAAAATTGAGACTGGCACAATTCTATGGACATAAACATAAATATCTAGAAGGCAGTTTTAAAACAGGATTATTAGAAAAACAGCTATAGTAGCCCCATCCCCACCCCCTAGGACCTAAGACAGTAGCTGCTTGTATTCTTATACTAAGTGGGTAGCTTCTGGGAACCTGCTCCCAGTTAATTCTGATTGGTAAATACAGATGCCAGCAGACAATAGCTGAAGAGGAGAGACATGGATGGAGGTTTTAGGTTTGCCAGGCTTGGGACCACAAGGAGCAGGTGGGGAGGAGAGAATTCTTGCCTTAGGAGTATGCAGGAGGGAGAGGAAGAGCCACCATCATATAGAGAAGCAAGGAGAGTGCCCTGGGCTCTGGGCCAAGAAAACGTAGCCCAGAAGGCTAATTGGAGCAGCTAAGATGGAGCATAAGAATCAGTAAGTAGTAACTTGGAGTTATTGGTGGGAGGTAGAGTCTAACAGCATGGAGGTTAGGCAGCTGCCCAGCTAGTGTGCTGTTTAAAGCATATTAAAATATAAAAGCTGTGTGTGTCTTTCATTCGGGAACATAAGCCATAAAGGCAGGTAGTAATCCCACACCAGGATTAATTTAATACTACGTAAGACTACCTCATTCATAAATTTGGGGACAGATTTACCGTGTTACCTATGAATTCTCTTGGGGGAGTGACCACTGGCAGGCCCTAACATTTGGCCCCACACTCATGCACATGAGGACATCACTAATTATTCTCACCAGAATCTGTTAATTACTAGTAGTTCCTCAGTAATTGGTAGGGCCTGGTATGCCCCTACATCGTTCGTCGCTGAGTATTGAGCTGGCCTGCCTTCTGTAGTCCTGTCCAAGTAAGCACAGCTGCTGTGAGATCTTGGCCACACTGGCTGAGCTGTGCTTAAAAGATAGAATTTTGTAAGTCTTTTCTCTGTCATCTGACTTGTATGTATATTTAGAAGAAGGGAAGGGGAAAAGAAAGAAAAGGAAAGAGGGGAAGAAGAAAGAAAGAAAGGAAAAGAGGGGGGATCGAATGTATATGAGGTTGAAGGGAAGGTGTGTTGAAAGAACTTTGGAGAAATTATAAGGGAAAAGCAGAAGTGAATATTACCAATCATTGTATCCATGTATAAAAGTTTCAAATAAATTCAAAAATTTAAAGACAATTTGTTAGAGGAAATAGAGAACCTTTTATAAAAGCCATCTGCAGTGAGATTTGTCTCACTTCACACCAGGCCATCCCCTGCTCTGGAAGAAGTTAATGCAAATTATAGGAATGGTAAGTAGCAAGTAAATTTCATTTGTGCTTAAAATTAAGAAAATGCTCTTCTTTATGAAAATGAAATATACAAGAGAAATTGAGTGGTGACAAGCAAGACTCTTCTTCCTTGGCGGCCAACTTTCATGGTGCTGGAGGCTACCAGGCAGGCTAGTAGGTGTCAATGATCGTACTCAACTGTGACCGCTATAAACTGTAATGCCAGCCTCCAGGCAAAATGGGCAAACTGGTGCAATAGTGGTACAACTGTTATAGTTTTAACCAACAGGCCCTTTCCATAAGAACGAATGCATTGCTAGCACAGAAAACCCAGGCAAACACACCTATTACTGAGGAGGTGATGGGACCAATGTGGGAACTTACTACTGCTACTTAGTTACCTATCTTCTAAATGTCTATGCTTATACCCAGAGACCAAGTCTGCATTCAACCTTAACCAGAGAAGTGGTAAATGGAAGTGAATGCAGAGACAGATGGGGAGACTAAGGTCTCAGCCCTACAGAAGATAATATACCACAAGCTTAAAGCTCGGGGAACACTTGAAGAGGGTGGCAGAAAGAATCTGAGAGTCAGATGACAGAAAAGACTCACAAAGTTCTATTTTCTAAGCACAACTCAGCCAATATGACCATGATTCTACTGCAGTGGACCGGAACTATAGATAAAAAAAAAAAAAACAAAAAAACAAAAAAACAAAAAAACAAAAAACCTATTTGTGTTGTTTTACCAAACACGACCAAAAGCCACCTGGAGAAGAAACAGCTATTTCAGATTAACGGTTCTAGCCCATCGTTGGAAGAAGTGAGGCACAGACTCAAGCACAAAGCATTGAGATAGCTTGCTGGCTGCTCCCTCTAGCTCACCCAGCTACCTGTCTCCACAGCCCAAGCCCTACATACCTAGGGATAGCACTTCCAACAGTGGGCTGAGCCCTCCTGCACCAGATTACAGCACAGTCACAGACCAATCAGACCTAGGCAATTCTCCAGCTGATGTTCCTTCTTCCAGGTGACTCCAGGTTTGTGTCAAGTTGTCAGCTGAAGCTAACTATAACACATTTTATACGTATGAGTTGTGAAAAAAAAATATTATAAACAACAAAAATGAACCTGAAAAGCTTTAGTTCAAAGATAGATGTCAAAAGTATGTTCCTTTGAAAGTCAATGTATCATGAACATTTACAAAGAATGTGAGTTCAAAGGAAGGGGTAATGTTGGTCATATTAACATTTCATCAGCAGAGATGTCATTTTTAAAGGCTATTTAAGAAAAACTCTTTCCAGGAGGTGGTGGTGCATACCTTTAAGCTCAGCACTCAAGAGGCAGAGGTAGGTAGACCTCTGTGAGTTCAAGGGTCATCCTGTTCTACAAAGCTACACAGAGAACTCCAGTCTCAAACAAAAAGAGAGAAAAGAAAAGGAAAAGAAAGAAGGAAGGAAGGAAGGAAGGAAGGAAGGAAGGAAGGAAGGAAGGAAGGAAGGAAGGAAGGAAGGAAACAGAAAAACTGATCTCAAAATACAGGGGTAGTCTACTGATTTGTTAGCTATTTACTTTTGGATAGCTTGTATTTTTCTGGTAAACATAAATTTGACACTACGTGAACAATGCTTAGTGAATAAATGCACACTATTATAAAAGTGTGTCATGGAGGTGTTCAATGGTCACCCAGAAATTCACCCAAATTGCGTAGAGACCACTGTAAGAAAAATAAATCAAGAAATGGGAAAGAGAAAGATGAGAAGAAATGAATCGCTATATTTTTAAACACATAAGAAGTCTGTGGGGGAACGATTAACAATGGAGGTAAATCAATACAGTAACTTGGAATACCATTGCTGAAAAACAGGGTTTGTGGTTCAAAACTGTCTAAAAAATTCTAAGAATTTCAAAAAATTAAATGTAAACACAGATTGGATTGAGCAATGGTGGAGACCATAAAGGATTGTTTATCCTTGACATTCATATATTCACATCTTGAATACATGCATCCATGAAGATAATACAACATAAGGGTGTTACAGTCCTTTCTATATTTTCAATAATTTTTAAAGAAAAGATATAAATAAGGTATTTTTAAAATATTATTGAAATGACATAGCTGCTTGAAAATATTCCGTTTCTACCTGGTTATACTTTGATGCTTTCAATATCTTGCACAAAGTACCAACCAGAAACTACTCAAATAAGGAGACAGTACCCATGAGATGACAAATGCGGAACTGTTAACGAGAGGACAAACTGGCAGAATCACACGCTGACGGATAGCGTCAGGTCAAGGGATATCACTACTGCCTTTGTTTCCCAGGAAAATGGCAGAAAGACTCTGGCTAACCGGGGTTTGCTGCTACCAGGAGTGACGATATTTATGCGATATTTAGTGATAACACTAAATTTAAATGCCCAGCCTAAACTTTAATCTCAGGCCACAACATCCCCTGCAATGTGTCTGTTTCTCACTTCCCAACCTTCATTTCCAGAAGGGCACAAATCTACTTCCCTCCGTTCGGACACCCTGAAAGAGTGTGTCTACACAGCTTGGAGCATCTGAAGCAATACGCACTCTCTCCTGCCTCTTCCCTTCTGTTTCATTTACTGCAACCCTCCCCCTCAAAAATGTTCAAAAAGTATTCATTTTTGTTAAAAAAAAAAACCTTCCCCTGCCTCACCTGCCTATTCTGAAATGTGTTCCACTACCTGAATCAGAGATATGTTTTAAGCAAAGACCACACCTTTCTCATGCATGTCTACCACATCTGACAACGTTATAGGTGCGCTATTGTAAAAACTTAAAACACCAAGGAAGCCTTCTGGGAATTTTTGAGAACTGGCACTAGAGAAAATGGAAAACAATAATCGTAAGCTTAAACTTTTCCTGTGGTATATATACTTTTGATTGGTTTGCTGGTGCTGTAAGGTGTTACTGTTGCCCGTTAGACAGTGACTGTGTTACATTTCTACTGAAGATTAATATGATGCTTAAGTTACACAATAATTATAAACAATTTTTAAAAGTTGAATAAATGCCAGTCAAATAATATGAGCTTTCAAATTGCAAAAGAAGAAAGAAGAAAAATATTCATCTATATTTTAAAGGTCAAACAGCAGAATTACTTTCTGTTCTCAAGGGATTTCTGAAAATGCAGGCAGACTCACGGGTTCATCAAACTTCAGTCAACTCAATCACAAAATCAAAAACAGATTTTGAGTTTGGTTCAGTTTACATTCAAAACCAGCCATTAGATTTATCACAAAATAATCACTTAAGTAAAAAAGAGATCATTAATCTTAATCAATCTATGTGTTGCTACAATTAAGTTGTGATGACCAGCATGGACAATTGCTTCCCTGTAAGCAAATGAAATGTGCCAAGGGTACCACTCAGCATATAACGTATGGGTCTTCTTGTCATAATATCTGCCTCAAGTACCACAAGCTCAGAGATTGTTGGAACTCAAGGTGCGTCATGAATTATGGAACCTGATATCAATCACCAATTGACTGAGTTAGGTCTCCTTGTCTTCCTTTGTCAAATGACAAGAAGAGATTCATATGTGGTAACTTGAATGCTTTATTTATCACCAGAGCCACCCTTTTCCCCAAAAAAACAAATCTTATTCATAATCCTAGTATAGAAAGTTTGAGACATAGTACTTGGGTAAAGGGAAGTTCAGTCCTCTCTGTTCTTTGTAAGCGTGGCCCAGAGCTCCAGGAAAGTGTTGAGAAAACTGCTACACAGATGACAGTCTGAGTTGTTTCCAAGAAGAGCCCTGATTGGCCTGGTGAGTAAGGGTGACAGCAGCCGGGCAGGTCTGCTAGATTGAACACCCACCTTAACCCATGGGGAAAATGACATAATCCTGCTCCTAACCTTAAAGGCAAAAACGAGAGATTGGTTCCTAAATGGCCCGAGAATGCCCAGTGTAAACCTTCCTGTTCGATGTCCACTCTGGTAGATAAATACAAATTGAGATATAATAACATTTGAAAGAGTTCATCTGATCAAACAACTCATGAATGAAGTAGCTCCAACCCAGATGTGAATCAGAAGTGGTAGACGGCCTGACTGCACAGACAGCATGAAATATGGGAGATACTTGACTGGTTGCAGCTGTGGGCTTTGATCTGTGCTGCTAGAGAGTCTCCAGGTATAGAATTATAAGACTGATGGCCATTTTTTCACGTGCCCCAGTTGGCCTTGAACTCAGTGTGTCACTGAGGATGGTCTTGAACCTCTCTTCTCTACCTCCCAAGATCTAGAATTATAGGTGGTTATTTAACACCAGAGCTTAATATCCAGGGCTTCATGAATGTTAGGCAACCACTGAGCTATAATTTCAGCTCAGTTTTATCCTTTAACACACAAATTTATCAATTCAAATCATGTTTGCTTGTGTTTCCAAGTCAAATGAGTCTAAGTCCCTTGTGAGTCCTGACTCCTCCTGACTTTCTATGGCACTGGTTCTCAACCTTCCTGATGCTGTGACCCTTTAATACAGTCCTCATGTTGTGGTGACCCCCAAACATAAAATTATCATTGCTACTCCATAACTGTAATTTTGCTAATGCTATGAATTATGGGAATATCTGATTTATATAGAAATATTTTACATAATGCAGGCTATCTGATATGTGACCCCTATGAAAGGGTCATTTGACCCTCCCAAGGGGTCATGTCCCACAGGTTGAGAATCATTGGTTTAGGGGATTTTTTTTTATCAAGCCCCGGCCACAAGGAAAGGCTGGAGAGGTGGCTCAGCGGGTTAAGAACACTGGACTGCTCTTCCAGAGGTCCTGAGTTCAATTCCCAGCAACCACATGGTGGCTCACAACCATCTGAAATGGGATCTGATGCTCTTTTCTGGTGCTGTCTAAGGATAACTGCACTGTACTCATATACATACAATAAATAAATCTTTAAAGAAAAAAAATCTTACAAGGAATAACTCTTTGACTAGCATGGGACTCCTGATCTGAGTCTCCGCTTAGCTTCTCCAAAAACTACCACATCTGGCCTCTGAAACCACTTGGCTGCTACTTCCCTGTCTTCAACAATTACTGCTTGAGCCATGACCTCTGACCTCTGTGACTCACTGGAGCAGGTGACCCTGACTCAGGAACCTGGAAAACTCCCATTCCTCACCGTCAACAGGAACACTTTGGTGCAAATGATCCCAAGGGCACGTCATGGCCCAAATCTCTAAATCTCTCTCACTGTCCTACTTGGTTACAATAAGGCAGGCCTTTGCTTTTTCCTCCCAAAGGCCCAGGACAGAGCAAACAATTCTTACATGTCTTAACTCTCCCTTGCTCAGACAAAGTCTGAAGATGCAAAAAACAAACAAACGAACAAACAAAAACAAAACCAAAACAACAAAAAACAAAACAACAGCAAAAAACATAGCTACCTTTGGCCTACTTTAACTCTTTCAGAAATAAACTAGAAAAAAATCTCAGCTTTCTTTTTCTACAACTTATTGCAAAATCTACAAAGAAATTCCAACAGAATTATCTATTTTCTCACCAAATGTCTCCTCCCTTAGTGCCTGAGGCCCACTGGGCTGCCATGGAAATCACTTTTGACTTTCTCCCTCTGGTTAGATTGTAAAAGCTCACACAACCAAGTCAACAAATGTCAGGAAACAAACCAAACGTGCCCTCAGAGTCGAGGCACTAATTTCTCTTTCCCTTACATGTTCGCTGTGTCAATGTCTGCCTGTCACTTCACCCTCTGGACCATCCCAGGCCTGTGTGCACCTTGGAACCCTGTCCTTTCAAGGCACGAAGGCAAACAAAGGATGCCAGGAGTCTCCAGGGTGACTTCCACTCAGTCTCCCGAGCAAGGGCTTTCTTCCCTTCCAACTGACCTTCCTCCCCCTTCAAACTCAACTGCTGGGTGTCTGGAATTTCTCCTTCGGGGGTGGAGGTCAGAGCTGTGGCGTCACAGAACCCAGACCCCTTGACCTACTAAACCTTGTCGGTGACTATTAGTATAAACACAGGTAGGGAGGCAGCTGCTCTGCCAGCTGGTGAGGAGATAAAGCAGACTTCCGCCCTCCCACCCCTGAGGATCCCTTGATGAAGTACTAGCTCACTACAGACTTCAAGCAGCACCTCGTGGGAACGTGGGAACATGGGAACGGAGCAGGGGATTACTTGTCAATAGTGCATGAGCACAGAAAGCCCTAGAAATACGTGCTTAAGGGCGACTTGCAGCATGCGGGGGGTGGGGGAGGGGGGATGAGTCACTCAGTGACACAGATCAGATAAAATAGCTGTCTTGAAGTCTGCTTTCGGCTGAGGGAAAAAAAAAGCATTCCACAAACTGTCTTTTCTCTTGCTACACTTCCGCCTTCTGGGTAGACTTTCTGCTGAGAGATGTCGAAACAGGAAGAGTAGCCAGATCTTTTCACAGCTCTTCCTATAAATAAATAAGTGAGGTAAGAGAACGGGGTGATGATGTAGCTCAGCGGTAGAGTGCTAGGACAAGGCCCTCGTTCAATGGCCTATATTATAAGCACACGCACACACACACACACACACACACACACACACACACACACACACACACGAAACAGGAGGCAGGAAAGCTTCTTTTGTGTACCTGTGTGTGTAAGCACACATACGTGTATTTGAATACGTGTAGGCAAGGTTTGTAAATACACATGGGGCATATGTGTGGGAGTTGCGTATGTAAGCGTGAACTGTTGTATAAGGTCATATTTATTTTTAATACTTTTGTTCAGTAGGCGATCATTCCAAAGCATTGGCTCATTTCTCTATGAAATAAATGTGACCTTTTCATCTCAACGGTGAGGTCAATCACAACCTCTAAGCGAGCTTTCCCAAACTCCAAGAAATAATCAGCTCAGATACGACTTTCACAGACCGCTGGGATTAACTCTTTCAGCCTTGACTTTATCTGAGACATCCCACGTACTGAGACAACTCCCCGTTCCATTTAGCGACTGTGCGGACATAATCCCGATGTTTCTTATTGGCTAATAACCATAATTCTGCACACTGCTTCTCACACTGAAGTAACGTAAGCCAAAACATGCTGCGTCCCAGACATCTACACATGCAAGGCACTCCAATTTTCGTGTACCTAGAGACACATCAGCAACTCCTCCTCACCGCACGACAGTCGTGAGCAGCCTGCGTCTGCTGTAATTTGCAGACATTCAGTCAGTACTCCGGTGCTGGACTCCACTAGCTGGGCTGTGTCTGCTATATTTCGACTTACTTGATACTGTTTCTTTCCTCTCCTCTGAACGGCTTTCTAGATACTCCTGGAGCCTCTGCTCTCAGGCTGGATCTAGCTGGTACCACTGCTTCTGCCCTGAGAAATAGCGCTTGCCAGACTTTGAGGTGTTTAGCATTTACTTGCTCTGTGATTTTATTTGGGATTTTTTTTTTTACTTTCTTTTTTATTATTAGATATTTTATTCATTTACATTTCAAATGCTATCCCAAAAGTCCCCTATACCCTCTCCCTGCCCTGCCCATCAACCCACTCACTCCTGCTTCCTAGCCCTGGCTGAGGTGGGGGGGGGGGTTGTTTTTTTCAACCTGGTTTATGTTCTCTAGGCATTCCTTTTGCTTTTCCCCCACCTACTCTCAACTTAAGGCTTGGAAGCTCGCTTAGGATTGGGAGATGGCTTTAATTCAGCTAAGTACTACTCAGTCTCACAGTGGGAGATCTGCAGAATTTCCCTTAAAAATACTTTATTAACAGATAAAAATCGGCATTTCTGAGGACAATTAAGAATGTTTGCTTTAGGCCATCTCTCCTCTGAGCCCAGCGGACTCAGCTAGGGCCTGTCCTGCGCTTCACACACCCCAGGACTTTAAGATTGATCGCATCAGGGTTACGGGTGAGTGCAGTGCAGAGGTGGTGTTGGGAGCAGTGGGTCAGCAGTTACCCCCAGGGGCAGGATCCGAGAACTCCGCCCCACCGGAGGCTGGGCCTCTCCCAGCCAGGGCACCCGCCACCCCACCATCTTTCCTCTGAGCCCAGTGGACGCAGCTAGGGCCTGTCCTGCGCTTCACACACCCCAGGACTTTAAGATTGATCGCATCAGGGTTACGAGTGAGTGCAGTGCAGAGGTGGTGTTGGGAGCAGTGGGTCAGCAGTTACCCCCAGGGGCAGGATCCGAGAACTCCGGCCCACCGGAGACTGGGCCTCTCCCAGCCAGAGCACCCTCCACCCCACCATTTTCCTCTGAGCCCAGCAACTCCAGGACTTTAAGAACACATCAGGAGCTCAAGGCTTGGGCCTCAGGTACTGTGCACTCTCTTAGGCTCCTCTGGGACCCTCCAAGCTATCTGGGGACCTCAAGTGAGCAGGGGGACAAAGCCTCTGTTCTAGCCCAATCTCCTGGAACCTAAGACACCAGAGGCGAGATTGATAGTGGCCCAGGGCAGAACAGCCCCTCCCTTCCGGTCTGGTCAGGCCCGCCCAGCACCAGCTCAGGTCTCTGGCCACAGGAGCTGTGCACTCTCCTAGGCTCTTTCGGGACTCCCCAAGCTAGCTTGGGACCTGAGGTGAGCAGGGGAACACAGCCTCTGTTCCTACCCAATCTCGTGGAACTTGAGACATTAGCCAGGAGATTGATAAAGGCCCAGGGCAGAACAGCGGGTCCTTTCTGGTCTGCACCAACGCCAGGTCTCCTCGGGCAGAGATGGCAGGAGGCAAGCGCAAGAACAGAAGCAACAGAATCCAAGGGTACTTGGCATCACCAGACCCAAACTCACCCACCACATCAAGTCCTAGTTACAACAGCACACCAGAAAAACAGGACATGGATATAAAATCACTGGTCATGATGATGATGGAGGACTATAGAAAGGAAACACAGGAAAACAAAGATAAACAACTAGAAGCATTTAAAGAGGAAAAACTTAGAGAGTTACAGGAAAACACAGATAAACAACTAAAAGCATGTAAAGAGGAAATACTGAGAGAGTTATAGGAAAAGAATACCAAACAGGTGATGGAATGGAACAAAACGATCCAAGACCTAGAAATGGAAGTAGAAACAATTAAGAAAAACCAAAAGGAGATAACCCTAGAGATAGAAACCATAGGAGAAAAATCAGGAACGATAGATATGAGCGTCAGCAACAGAATACAAGAGATAGAAGAGAGAATCTCAGGCACAGAAGATTCTATAGGGAGCATAGACAAGACAATCAAAGAAAATGCTAAATGCAAAAAGACCCTAACACAAAATATCCAGGAAATCCAGGACACAATGAGAAGACCAAACTTAAGGATAATAGGAGTAGATGAGAAGGAAGACT
>LR752480.1:0-58258 GCA_902729485.2 Mus minutoides | reverse complement strand
ACCTTGAAGAAGAGTCAGGTTACTGCTCTAGAGTTAAAAAGGCCACTATTACAAGTTAATTGAATATTAATTGATTATACAGAGAACCATTTATGGAGTCTTTATAGAGTGTGAAGATTAAATCAGATGAGTAGCTACCTACCCAGGTACCAGATTCAACTTTGCCTTTATGTCCAATTTTTCTACCTATGACCTGCTCGTTCAATTAGTGTTTAAATACAGTGGCTACTATGTGTATATGCTAGGAATCCAGAGAAAATGCCAAGTTAGTTTCCTGACCTTTTTGAGCCTGCTTTGCACTATCCTCCAATAACAATATCTTTCCTTCGGAATTTCACAACACCCATATTCACCCATTTTCACAGGCTGCTTTAGAGTGGAGCCAGTAGTTCTTTTGATGGCCCTGCATGTTAAAAGCAGAGATGTAGACCTTACAAAGGTATGGTTTTTGAAAACAAACAAACAAACCAACCTTCTCATCTATGTCTGCTCCATTGGGGCATTAAACTGGATCAAGAAAGGCTCGAGTGGAGAGAAGAAAGGAAAGGGAGTGAGAACATATATGAAAAATAGCCCACAAGAAACAGATGTGCTATGTTTTTATATCAAACATTTTTAATTCACATATCAAATATACTCTACAGAATTGACTTTCTGTTGGTCTGCAGAACAGACAATGGACTTGCACATTGCTAGGAGACATCACTAGCGCCACAACAGCTCAGCTCAGCACAGAACCGGTAAGCATAAAACAACAGAGAGAGAGAGAGAGAGACACATTTTCACTCCTCGATCCAGACATGCCTAAAGCTAATATACTTCTCAGAGTTTCCCTTATTGTCTTACATGAGCTTTGACCTATTTCTGAAATCTATAAATAAAATATTCTACAAGTTTAATCTTATAATACTTAACCAAAAAAACTATCAAAACAAAGAAAAACGTAAACCATGCAGAAAATAAAAGTCAGCAGCAAGAATCAAAAAGAAAATCAATATTTCCCTATGACAAATGTCCTTTCTTTACCAATAAAAGAAAATATAAGAGCTGTTAATCTCATTATTAAATGTGGACAAATTGTAATGACAAAGTACAAATAAAATCACAAGGGTTTGAATATAAAATTTAAATGGCTTTCTTGGATGATTCATTTTTACACAACAAAATTCAATATTATACCATCATACTGTACCAATAATAATAATGTATATCAATAATATGGATGTTCAAAAAATAAAGAGATGGGAATAAAAGAATACATGATTTTCCGTACACAACTTTGGGGGCATACTCAAAGAACCTAGGTCAGTATACTACAGAGAATGAACAATTAATAAGGGCCTCGATTCATAACCATGATGTGCAGATCTGCCTAGATGCCTATCAACAGACAAATGCGTAAAAGAAATACACTGTACACACACAATAAGGTTTGTTCTACAACCAAGGATATTTGCATGAAAGTGGAAATGGAGTCTCCCTAATTACTGACTAAGAAGGAGCATGGGGTGGAATGAAATGTTACCCTAGCGGTGACAAGTCACAGAACTTAAGAAGATGATTTTTATCTCCATGAAGAATAAGACAAGGTCATATGGCAGAAGCAACGCCATGGTTGGCTTAGGGACAAGAGGAAGTTTTGAAAAATTTAGTCTGCTCAATTGTGTGATTTTTTTTTCTTTTCTATCAACTTTCAGCTGCCAGATACCAGCTCAAGCTCAGGGAAAGTGGCAAAAGATTTATGCCAACTCCAGGGTAGGAAAAGTTTTCATGCGCATGTGAGCGCAGCCAAGAATTATAGTGTGAATTAGATTCGTTTATATTTCTTTCCATCTGATTCTTCAAACTCACCCTGCCCAGCGGGTCTCCTTCTACAGAGTGGGCCAACAAATTAAATAGCTTGGCATGTGAGCTTTTGATAGGGCTCTCCTGGACCTGTAGTGCATACTGATAAGCTTCTTTTGTGCCTCTCTGCACCTTCTATGGCTGCACAGTGGGTATAACCCTCCAGGACTTCAAAGTGGATCTGCTACACAGAACAGACCCAGGGGCCTTGCCTGTACATCACAGAGAAATGTTGGTGATAAATGGTCTCCAAATACCACTAGATCTTCCCAGCTATATGTGGTTGTTAAGGGACCAGAGAAACGGTCCAGCCTTTAATAGTGTGTATGCTTCTTGCAGAGAGCCTGAGTTTGGCTCTCAGTACTCACACTGGGTGACACACAACATCCTACAACCTCAGCTCCAAAACACTTGCCCTTCTCTTCTGGGCTTTGGATAACTGTACTCACANGCCCATACCTCTACACAGACAGACAGACAGACAGACAGACAGACAGACAGACAGACAGACACACACACACACACACACACACACACACACATATATATATATATATATATAAAATTTTTAGAACATATCTGAAGATATGGCTTAGCAGTGAAGAGCACTATCCGCTCTTCCAGAAAACAAGGGTTTGATTTCTACCATTCACATGGAGGTTCACAGCTATCCATAAGTCTAGTTCTGGGTGACCTGACATCTTCTTCTGACTTCACTCAGTACCAGGCACATGTGTGTTGTACAGACATAAGTGTAGTCATAACACATAAAATATATTCTTTAAAAAATTCTAAATTTTAAGCAGTTGTTTAAAGCCACCTAACTTGTCATGGTTTGGAAACAAAACACAAAGTAGCAGGGTCTACCACACCTTGAAAATAGAGCAAGATTGGCTGGTAGTGGCTAATTGGTTAGTTAAATTAGAAGTTGTAGGGATAAGACGCCATGTTAATAGAAAACAGTGGTGGCTGTGCACCCTATCATAGGTTTACGCTCACAAGGTTGATTGGCTCATATGCTGGCTCTCCTAGAAGTTCTGCCAATCTCAAGCAATCTACGGTGCTTTGTCATCTTAATTTTCTCCCAGTGGGTTAACTTAACCTCTTTGTCAACCTGATGATACACTACCAGGTATACCACTAAGAAGGTTTCTAGAGAATGTCAACTGACAAGTGAAGACCTTCCCAGGCTGTGTGTGACCCTGTCCAGTGTGTTGGTGCCTGAAAAAAAATAAAAGAAGAATCGGAGAAAGCCATCAGAGCATTAGCATCCAGGTTCTCTGCTTCCTAAACTGCGGTGTGAGCTGCTGAGTTTCACCATGCTTTCCCTACCACGCCGGACATGGGTCTCTGGAAGTACAAACTGAAGGGACTCTAGCCAGCCTTTAGCATGGCAAATATGGCTCTGACAGGCCTTAGCCTTCCCCTATTCCTTCTGTCTTGCTAAAAACAAAAACAAAAAACACAAAAGGAAAGAAAACATTAGATTGTACTCCTAAAGTTAGCCACCAACTCTATTCCCTTATTTGGCCACTTCCTTCCCTCAGGATGATTGCCAAGGTCCAGCTATCAAAGTATTGAAGTCCAGCAATAAAATCTCCCTTTTGGGGTTGCTAATTAACATACCCAAATCAAATTTAGACAGCTCATCCTAACATGGGGTTTCCCCTTATAGCTTTATAAGCTGTCATTTGCCTATGGGCCATGTCTTTCTCCTCTATATACATAGGTAGTCCTCTGTTCCCCTGTAGGACATGTGTCCCTTCCTCCTTCCCCTTGTTCCTTTCTCCTTCTCCCTCATCCTCTATCTCTTATCTTTGTCTCTTATTCCCTCCCCTTTGTCCCTTGTTTGTGCTGAGATCTCAGTCCTAGGGTCTCTTGTACAGGTCCCTTCACAAACAAAATAAGCCCTCTTTCATTTGTTAGAGATTTTGCCCAAGTAAGAAGTACAGCAATTGATCCATGTGAACATTCATGCCTTTGGGCCAGGAACAAAGCTTGTCTTTGGGAGAATTCACAATGGTGGTTTTATGGAACATCTTGTTCTCGGTCCAGCTCTTCCTGACCTTGCTAGCGCATTACACAAGATTGAAAAGATCCCAGAGGACAACACTCTCTCAGATGATCACTGTCTTCATCTGAAACTAATAGAATGCATCAGAGGGGGCTGGAGAATGGCTCAGCGGTTAAGAGCACTGGCTGCTCTTCCAAAGGTCATGAGTTCAAATCCCAGCCACCATGTGGTAGCTCACAACCATCCATAATGAGATCTGATGCCCTCTTCTGGGATGTCTGAAGATAGCTACAGTGTACTTACATATAATAAATAAATAAATAAATCTTTAGAATGCATCGGAAAGAACTCATTTCTTAGTATTTGAAAGCCATAACAACGGAGCTGGAAGCACTCAGGTCGATCCTCAACAAACTTATACAATTCTGAATTCAGCAAAAATCTATTAGGTAAAAAAAAATTAGGAGTCAAATAATAATAATAATAATAAACTAATGTGCAAACAAGGTAGAAAAGCCTGTGGGTGAGAATATGATTAACTGTGAATATATTTTGGGGAAAGATGCTGGTTAGAGCTGAGAGGCGTGGGAGGTGGTAGTATTGTAAAGTGCTGCTTATTGGGATAGGTTTTATTTTCGTTTGCTGCTGATGTTTTTGATTGTCTGTTTTGTTTTGTTTACAAAACACATTTGCCACCATGGATCCAGTAAAGCAGAGAAGAGCAATTGGCTTTGCATTAGAGAAGCTGGAAAATCAATGAACACAGGGTTGGAGGGAGACACGCCCAAGTCTTGAAAACATAGCCACTGAACACTACAGGCTTCCTAATGTACCAAAATGTCTCTTTTCTCACAATAATAATAATAATGATAATAATAATAATAATAATGGAATAGTTTTCATGTATCTTATGATTGGTTAGAGAATTCCTTAGAATGGGATTCAGAACCGCGAGGACCACCTAGCATGATCCAAGTGGCCAATAAATCATGGTTGTTACAATTTGTACAACTAACAATCTGACGCTGGCAGGCACCATTTTGTCTTACCAGACATGCTTCCAAATTACTGTTAAAAAAAAAAAACAGGCCTGACTCGATTCAAAATTTCTGTGTCACAAATGCCATTCTATCCCTATGAACTTAAAAGGAACAGGGGACCCTTTGATGGTTTTGCCTGTATGAAGGCACCTTCATCTAAAATAAATTCCATTTTGCAATTGCAAAATTAATATCCAGTGTCCCTCAAAACTTAGTACACCTAACAGTGTCCTGTAATTAAACCTACAAGCTTGTCTCACCTACTTTGCCACATCTTTAGTCCTGTATGGGTACCACACAACTTTCTCCAAAATTTGGTAACTAAAAATAGCTTAAGATTTTTGTCAAACAGCTTGTGTGGGGCAGGCATGCCCATAATTCATTGCATCTTTTGATGTAAGAATTTCTCATAGGCGGCAATGAAGGTTTGCACTGGGCTGCAGAAGGCTTACCACTAAACTGAGGAAGACTCTTATTCTAAGCTCTTCTATCAACACAGAATTCATTTCTTCGCAGGAGTTGAACTTAAGAGCTCTGTTCCTTGCCAAGTGATTTCCTTGGTTGGAAGTCACTTTCGGTTCCTTACCACCCTGGTCTCTTCATCATAACAGCTGCCCTCTCAAAATGTTCAAGTCAAAAGCCAGTTCACGATCCATCTGAAACAAAGAGGAAAGAGGTCTTTTATAACCCATAGGAACATTCCTTCACCTTTATCATTATCACTTCCTGGTTTTTGTTCTTTGCTTTTTTTGGTATATTTGCTTTTGGGTATTTGGGGTTTTTTGGTTGGTCCGTTTGCTTTTACTACAGTTCATTGGTGAGAAGGAAGTCCCTAGATTCCTCCCACATGTGAAGTGAGCAACTAGCTCACAGGCACGAGGCAGGACTGGGAACGCTTGTAAGCCATCTCAGAAGGGCATTTTCCAATGGAGAGATCATGCTCACCGTTAGTCTGTGACAAGAGGAAGTCAATCACAATGTAAAAACAACCTACGAACAAAGCATGCAGGGCCATCACGTCAGTCACTTCTCTATTGCTCTGAGAGAAAGTACCATGACTAAGAGAGCTTACAGAAGAAATGGTTGATTTGGGCTTACAACACCAGAGCGCTAAGAGTCCATTATCATCACAGCAGAGAGACATGGCAGCGTGCAGGGCCACTGTCTAGTTCAGCAAGCTGAGACTACCCATCTTAAACTGACGGTGGGAAGCCAATAGAAACCTGGAAATGACAGAAACCCTATGAACTCTCATGGTTTCCAGCAAGGCCACATTTCCTAAACTGCCCAATCATTGCTGCTGACTGTCCAAATGTCTGAAGCTATGAGGGACCTAACTTTTAAGCTACCACACCCACCCACCTTCCTGCTAGCTTAGTCGCTGCATTTGCTTGGCAGTATTCATTAGAACTAGGTCAGTTGCCATGTCCTGTAAGACATTATTTTCTGCTACTTGAATACTGTATTGTATAATGTAAGACTGCATTGCGTGCGTGTGTGCCTTCTAGTCTACCTTTAGTTGGGTTTTTTCAAGCAAATCTTACTAATCACCTGATTCATTTGCAATTTTATATACATATATACATATATATAATCTAAATATATGTGTGTGTGCATATATGTGCATGAGTACATGGATGAGTGTACAGGCTGGAGACCAGGAGTGTTGGCTTTCCTAGAGCAATGTTTTAAAACAGCTGCAGGTCACCTAATTTGTGTGCTATGACCTGAACACAGCTCCTCTGGAAGATCAGCAAGTGCTTTTAACCACTGGGTAATTTTTCCTGAGCCTCCAAATGGCCTTTAGAAGCATACATGAACAGGAGAGAGCACTGCCAAAAAGCTGTTGGAAACTATTCCCAAACCACACAAAGCAAATTAAAATTTGACTAGAAGTTTGGGGCCAAGTAATTTAAATTTTGTAGACTCTGATTTCCTTTTGGGACAAGAACTGTTACATGAGTTAACCTGTCTGTCTCCTTCCAGAACCAAAATGTCCTCAAGATCTTATAACTATTTGTCATTTCTTTTAAAACCTGATGTGTTCTCTGAAGCCTTTCCACAAATCCAGAGGCCATCCACTCAAGATAGCCCCAGAGTGATAACAAAGGGTGATACAGGGTTAGTACAAAGCCAAGCTCATTCTCCTGATGTTGCCACCCAGGAAGCTAGTACAACTTCTCCAAGCCTTCCAAAAGGTAAGTGAGCATCTGCCAACAACAAGGGCACACCAAAACCTGAGAAAGGCCCAAGTGATGCGGGGTGGGCCAGAGGAAAGGATGTGTAGACATCCCAGAGTAGAAAACGGCACGGAGCCAGTAAGCATCTTCTCCTAGTCGGCCATTCTTTCTCATGCTGTGTGTAATACACACACTGAGACTCCACATTGTCACCTAGTTGTTGCTGTTCCACCGGAGCAAGCACAGCCCATCAGATCCCAGGTTTTCTGTACATGTGTCTGTGTGTCTGTCCTTCCTTCACTCCCTTGATGACCCAGTCAGGTTTCCAGGACCAAGCAGTGCGGGGGGGGGGGGGGGGGGGGGGGGTGACAGACCCTGAAATATACCTACCAGCTCTTACAACAGTTGATTTATAACTACTCCGCTTGCAACAAATAAAGGAAAAGATGATGAATGTGGGCCTCTAGCATATTGTGTGCATGTCTTCAGAGGATCCAGATCACTATGGCCATACGAGATGAGTTCTTCTTTAAGCTTTCCTACACAGAAATAATACCAATAACATAGACATACTTTTTTTCTCTCTCTCCAATTTAATTATACCTATAATATCACTTGTCTCTTATGCACACAAGCAGAGGCAGCTAATGTAGGTTGTAATAAAATTTCCATATTGTATATTTTTTTTCCTCATCTGTAAAATTATATAGAAATGTGCCTTGTCCTTTTGTTGGGGCCATTTACAAGCCTGGGGGCAATTACCAAGAGTGTACTAGAGTCACCCACACAATTGCCTAATGGCCGCCTGGCGCAAAGCCAAGCTTTAAGCCAACCCGCAGGGAATTCAAATGTACAAGTCAGCTGCATTAGGAGTCGTGATTCAGTTTGAGGGAAGGTATCGCCTTTCATGATTTATTACATCCAGTGCTTTCAGTACATTTAAGAGATGATCTAGTTTAGTTGTGTTTTCAAGGGGGCAAAACTGCACCAAATGAGAACCATCTGAAGTGGGAGGGAGGTGGCAGAAGGGGGTAGCTTATCCAGAAATGGAGTTACATGGAAAACACAATTCCTCTTAGAAACAGGTCTTCAGAAACCCCAGGATCTGCAAAAGCAGCTCGTACTTTCAATCTCCACTCTCTAGCCTGTGGTTATTAAACGACTGCAAACGTGTTAATTCCCCATATGCGGAGTAATCCCTTAGTCCCGAGATCAGACATGTGATTTAAGATGTTGTGCTTGCTAGATCTCGTGACCCGTGAGCGAGCTGCACTTAACGCTCAGGAAGAATTTCAAAGACTCTCTCCTCTGTGTAGCCCCTAGAGAACCTGTACCCAGACTTAAGACCTAATAAATTCCCACTGTGTTCCAAGATGCATATCCCTGATTGCTTCCACCTCAACAGGAGATGCGCCAGGGAGTCAGTAAATCTCTTCCACACATTTACCTTCTTTAATTCTCACTTCTGATCTCAGAGAAGCACGTGAGCTGCAGTAACATTTAGAAGAATTAAAAAAAAAAAAAAGCAGCTTAGGGAGGAAGATGTGATTTCTGGAATTATAAATCTCTCTGCTTATACTCATGAATAGAAACAAAAACCCAGGAAACTTCAGGTCCATTTCCCACCAGCGTCTCCATCTTTATCTTTTATTGCATTCCTCCAGGCTTTTTCGAGCAACTGTACGGAGGGTTTCCGAGAAGAATGTAAGCAATGACTTTTCCTTGATTCCAACTAGAAATCCTGAGCATGGCCAAGAGCAAGCGAGCTCTGACTTTTCCAAAGATACACAGCTGTACACAGTCCGAGGCCCACCAGGTTCCTTCAAATACGTGTGTCAGGAAATGGAACTGATCAGCCAAGAAGAGAGGAAGCAGAGGCAGTTCTGCCTTTACATGGATTCCAGCTCTACACTCATAGCAAGCACATAAATCTACTACATGTCTATAGATAATGAAGCTGTAAGAAATTGTCCACAAGTGGGGCTGTGGCACCATGATCCTTCCCTGTGCTTAAGGTATTTCTGCTTACTAGATACAGTAAGTCAAAGTATCCCGCATAAGTTTGCTCGTTTATTTATTCATTCTTCTGACAAATGTTTTCTGAGCCTCCTCCCCGTGCGAGATGCTGTTCTACGTGTCAGACATAAAGCAATGATCAAAGCAGACGGTGTCTTCATCTTCTCCGAGAATTCCATGAAGGCAGAGAAATCAACGCGTAAGTAAAGAATGCAAATGTTCAAGCACAGTACAAAGGCTCTGGAAACCAAATCAGAAGAGAGAGGAAAAGGGGGATCCTAGACTCAAATAGCCTTCTTCAGCTGAGAGTCACAAAGGCACGGTGTGGAGAAAGATTTGGGTGAGGCAGATGGACCTGAAGCTGGTGTGCGCCTGGTCTACAGAGTGAGTTCCAGGACAGCCTGGCTACACAGAGAAACCCTGTCTCAAAAAAAACAAAAAACAAAAAACAAACAACAACAACAAAAACAAAAAGAAAGAAGGAAAGAAAGAAAGAAAGAAAGAAAGAAAGAAAGAAAGAAAGAAAGAAAGAAAGAAAGAAAGAAAGAAAGAAAGAAGGAAGGAAAGAAAGAAAGAAATTCCTGACATCCTATTCACCCAAAGAGAACCCAGAGCGAATCGATGCTCCTCTTGCGTTCCCCGCCAAAGTCTCAGAGTGAACCGTCATCCACACTAGATTAACAGGATCCTTAACCCGTGAGGGAGAAGCAGAAGGGTAGTAGCATGGTCAGCAGCGGGGCCTTGGACACCTGCTGGAGGCACAGGCTGTGTCTCTGCAGACCGTGCTTGTAGGTGATGTGGATGGACAGCCAGCAGACCCAGAAGAAACTCAGTGTAAAGAAACCAATGACCCGCAAGGAGTCAAACTGAAGCATCCTCAGCAGGTGTCGTGATGTGATGAGAATGACAGAGGGGGACACGCAGTCACTGCTCCCATCCGCACTAGGCGGAGACTGCGCGTCAAACTTCGTGAGAAATTTGCTGGACTTCCTATGAAAGCGTAAAGGAGGATTACTAAACTAACTTGAATGAAGGCTCTGCCCAGTGGGTGGAAGGCTATGGAAACTAAATTGTAGTATAGAAAAATAAAGTAAATCACATTTCCTGCAGTCGGGAACCTGTGGCTTTTGATACACACCTCCATGTGCTCTTGAGACTAGAATAGAGGAGAGAGTGGGAGGGAGAGAATTGGATTTATTCCCAAGCCAAGAACAACAGAAACATGGGGGGAGCCCAGGAGAGAGGTCCGCAGTATCTCTGTCCCAGGTTACAAAACAAGACCTCTGATAACGAAATCCCTTTCAAGGCTAGCACACCGAAACTAGGCTCCCTTCTTTAGAGAGGCAGAGCTAGAACATAGCTTCCAGACGAAAGGGGAGCCCAGTCCTAATTTAGTTCAAAGCCTATTGCTTGCCTGAAACACCAGTGATTCAATTCATCTGTTTTCACTCATATTAAATACAATAAGATGCCCATCAGCCAATAAACGTGGAAAGGAGAGAGAGAGAAACAGCACAACAGGTCAAACACATCATACTTAAGTGCATATTAGACACGTAAATGCCCAATCAAAAATAACAAACTTTATATTGAAAATCATTTCTTTTTTTTTGAGATTGCAGTATTCCATCACTCCTCGCTTCCCCTCCCCCCATACACCTCTGCACCCCATCCCCGCCCTGCATACACCCATCCTGACTCTCACATTTATGACTTCTTTTTCATTCATTGTTTATACACACATATGAGTATATTTTTCCTAAGAATGCAAATAAAACCTGCTCGGTATAAAAAAAATGAGCTCTGATAAATAGCTTAGCCAAGATCTAGGGGAAAGTTTTCCTGTATTGGCCTCTGAATAAGTAAATGAACCATACTATTGACTATTTTATTCCCCTAATCATCTTTTGCAAAAATCTTCAGCATAAAAATAGCCCAGAAGGAAAAGGTAGAAAGCTACATAAAAGGAGGATATGGGCGTTGTAAGGTCATGTTTCAGAAGTTCAGCTGTTACAATAAATCGACTATTAGTTTAAATATCAAAATAATTTGATCCAGTCAATCAACTCATTTTAAAATACACAAATAAGTCCTTCATAAAAGTCGGAAATTGTAGAGAAGTGTGCTGTTGCCTTGGAACCTGCCAGAGGGCCCATCGGCCTTCTTCAGAAGTGGGGGAGGGGGGGATCTGAGGAGTGAATATCAGCAATCCATTGTATGTATCTAAATATTAGAATAATAAAAATAGATATTGTTTTTTTAAGAACTGTCAGAGAGAAGGAACTCTGAACTATTCCATCAGTTTTTAGTAGACTATGGTTTGTAAGTTTCTCTTTCTTCCAAAAGGAAGCAGTCTGTCTTAGCATGGTGCATGATAGCTACTCATCAACCACTTTCACCAATGTCAAAGTTAAAAAAAAAAGTTACTTCTTCCTTCCGCAAAATGATTGAGGTAATTGTTCTTGTGTGCAGTACTGTGTCATGCTGTCACCTGTCTGCCCCAGGACTCTGACTTTACTTCCCACAGAAACAGGGAAATCTCTGCGTCTTCCTGTCAGTTGACCTGTCTCCTGAGTGATGCATCTGTCCCTTTCCTCCTCCTCGGGGACATTGGCCCACCCTCTCTCTGTGACTCTTCTAGATCTCTCATGGACTAGTTTTCATTTTCTCTTTCAGCTTTTCAGAATAGGAGTTTTAAACACTTGAATAAGCTTACAACCAAGCTGGGCAGGCAGCACTAGTGAAAGGGAGAGTTCACACACTGCAAGGCCTTAACAAGGGTTTAGCCCTTCCAACTTCAATGGTAGAACACAGTTTTAAAGTGGTTTCTGAATGTTTTATTACTGTTGCCATGTGTTTGAATGCTGATATTTTGAAACAACATGATTTGAACATCAGAGCGCCTGGATGCTTACCGTCAGGCATGTTTCAAACTCATGAATAAGCTTCTTATTTATAAGTGAGACATTTTGTATTTTCCCTTTCCTCTGGATATCCTATTTTTATCTCATTCCCTCACAAGGCTGACCAGAAAGCAGCAGCATTTCATGCTTAGGTGTGTTCTGTTGATCACCCCACCACAACATGTGGATTACAGCAGGTTCTTTCAAGTTTACATAGTTCTAACTCAATTGTATACTTAACTCACTCAATGTGGCTTGAATACATTATACTCAAATAAGTATTTGAATGGTACAAGCGTCTTAGGAGTTAGAAATATTATTTTGAATTTCATTAAAATAACAAACCTGCATTTTATAACATCCTGTATTAATTAAACTTGTTCTTTGATGATTTTGTGCATTAGCTATGCTGCATCCTGATTACCCTCTAACACACACACCCTCTAATCTCCCTCCGGCCAGCGCCCACTCTTTCCTACAAATGTCTTTCCCACACTCACATTTTTGTTTGGTTTGGTAACCTTTTGGATTTAACCATGACTATCCGTGTGTACTGGCTAGTTTTGTGTCAACTTGGCACAGCTGGGGTTATCACAGAGAAAGGAGCTTTAGTTGGGGAAGTACCTCCATGAGATCTAGCTGTGGGGTATTTTCTCAATTAGTGATCAAGGGGGAAAGGCACCTTCTGGGTGGGACCATCTCTGGGCTGGTAGTCTTGGGTTCTATAGGAGAGCAGGCTGAGCAAGCCAGGGGAAGCAAGCTAGTAAGGAACATCCCTCCATGGCTTCTGCATCAGCAAATCCTTCCTGACCTGCTTGAGTTCCAGTCCTGACTTCCTTGGTGATGAACAGCAGTATGGAAGTGTAAGCTGAATAAACCCTTTCCTCCCCAACTTGCTTCTTGGTCATGATGTTTTTCCAGGAATAGAAACCCTGACTAAGACACTGTGTGACCTCGGGTTTGAAACTACCCACCAAAAGCTTGTAGACTCACTAATATATACACAACTGCAAACAGTGACTCCCCCACACCCAGGATCTGTCAGTAGCCAATAGCTCAGCTGAGGAACATAGGGCCCTCTGACCCTAAATGTTGGCAAAGCCTGTATTGTAAAAGCCAGGAAAAAGGTAACCGTAGCAACTATGTAAAACATTTTTATAATTAATAACCAATAAAATATAAAACATTTTTCCAATTTTTTATTAGATATTTTCTTCATTTACATTTCAAATGCTATCCCGAAAGTCCCCTATACCCTCCCCCATTTCCCGCCCTGCTCCCCTACCAACCAACTCTCACATATTGACCATGGCATTCCCCTGTACTGGGGCATATAAAGTTTGCATGACTAAGGAGCCTCTGTTCCCAGTGATGGCCCACTAGGCCATCTTCTGCTACATGTGCAGCTAGAGACACGAGTTCTGAGGGTACTGGTTAGTTCATATTGTTCTTCCACCTATAGGTTTGGAGACCCCTTCAGCTCCTTGGGTACTTTCTCTAGCTCCTCCTTTGGGAACCCTGTGTTCCATCTAATAGCTGACTGTAAGCATCCACTTCTGTCTTTGCCAGGCACTGGCATAGCCTCACACGAGACAGCTAAATCAGGACCCTTTCAGCAATATCTTGCTGATCTATACAATAGTGTTTGTGTTTGGTGGCTGGTTATGGGATGGATCCCTGGCTGCAGCAGTCCCTGGTTGGTTCATCCTTTTGTCTCAGCTCCACATTTGATCTCTGTAACTTCCTCAAAGTGTGCTTTGTTCCTAATTCTAAGAAGGGGCGAAGTGTCCACATTTTGGTCTTCATTCTTCTTGAGTTTCATGTGTTTTGCAAATTGTATCTTGGGTAATCAGAGTTTCTGGGCTAATATCCACTTATCAGTGAGTACATGTTTTGTGAGTTCTTTTGTGATTAGGTTACCTCACTCAGGATGATACCCTCCAGATCCATCCATTTGCCTAGGAATTTCAGAAATTCATTGTTTTTAATAGCTGTGTAGTACTCTATTGTGTAAATGTACCACATTTTCTGTATCCACTCCTCTGTTGAGGGACACCTGGGTTCTTTCCAGCTTCTGGCTATTATAAATAAGGCTGCTATGAACATAGTGGAGCGTGGAACGTGTGTCTCTATTTCCAGTTGGAACATCTTCTGGATATATGCCCAGGAAAGGTATTGCAGGATCTCATCTGTTCATGAACTGGAAAGGGAAACTTTCAATGTCTGGATGAAGAGTGCATACCAGTTTTTAGTGCTTTGAGCTGTTCAGGCTTCAGTCTTCTTGAGGCTTATTTATCAAAATAAGGACATATCATGAGAATTGACATGTGAGGGGGAGGCATGCCATTGCATATAAAGCTACACAAACAGGACTTTGAAAAAAAAGACGTGGGAAAGAAAGTGATTGAGCCCCTCTGTGGCTCATTATCCAAGTAAGAGCTGCATGGAAATTGCATATTCAGAGACTTCATTCACCAAAATTGTCCTTTTGTCCACACCTTGGGAAGTCCTTCCCTGTTACCTGTAGTGTGCATACCTCAGTATGAATTCTATGAAATGATCCAAGTCCCCAGACAGATGGCGTCCTTTGCTATTTGCTTATGTTCCCCTCTCCAGTGTGGCTGGAGTCACAACTACATATAAGGAGAAAACTTCTAATACTAAAGGATAGTCGCCAGATGCAGGGGTATGTGCTGGAGGGAAGAAAACGCACTCCAGTGAAGGCGTCACAGTGTTTGTAAGTACTTATCTGGGTCAACTAGAGATACTACTTGCTTATAACACAAGCAGTAGAAGAGTAGATGACAGCAAGAACTGAAAAGGTTATGAGAAGCAAACACGTCAAACCATCTCATTCTTCTACTTAGATTTTGGACATGGGACCAAAACAGATGGCTTGTCATTGCCTTCACTTAGAATTGTTGGTGTTAAGTCATAATCTGTAGCTAGTTGCCTCTGGTCACTAAATCTTGCAGGTCAATCGGGCAGTGTTGAGTTTTACATGAAGACCCTAGAAGCCATTAGAAATGTAAACGTTGGGGTGTTTCTTTCTTATATGAGTTCAAGAACCATTTGTAAGACTTCTTGAAATGTAGATTACTAGGCCCAATGCAAGACCAACTAAAGCATACTTGGGTGTGAGAAGAAACAAGAATTAGCCCCTTTAACAAGAAGTCTTAGCCTCAAGGACCAATGCCTGAAGAAACCGAGTCTAGAAAAGAAAACACAACCTTGTAAGAGTTGTAGATTAAAGTCCCAGGTATGTTACTGTTGAATTGTATTTATTTTTATGTCATATGAATATCCATTATACTAAAGTCAAAACATCAAAAATGAGGGGGAAAAATAAAAGGGTAAGACTTAACTCTTTCTTCACAGGCAAAGAGATCACCTGACTCATCCCAGCAAGCCTTGGACACACGCAGGTTGGTGGCTCTTAGTTCATTCACAAAGCAGTTCTGTGGGACTAAGCCTTTTACCTGAGGGGTTGAGTATTCATGATGTGTAGGAAGTTAGTATCAGCAGTGAGCAGAGAAAGAGGGAACAGGGGACAAAGAAAACTGATCTAGGTGGGGAATATAATCACAGTCCATGGTAGATGTGTATAGAGATGTCAGGCTAAAAAAATCTCCATTTTCTACAGTTAACATATGCTAATTTCTAAAAGCCAGTCAAGCATCTACGGTGATCTCACAGGGCCCCTCTCGTAGCTCAAGAGCTACAGGCAGTTAGTAAGTGCACTGAGAGGAAGAATCAGTCCTCCTCTAGAAGAAGTTCCCTAACTGGTTATCCAATATCAAGAAGTCAACCCTAAGACCACATACATATAAGCAACACTAAATGGGCTCAGCAGGTTATGTACATGTGTGCCCGTGTGCCTGTGTGTTTGTGAGTGGGTGTGTGTGGGTGTGTTTTCAGAGGTAAAGAGAAAACAGAAGTTGGAGGAAAGAGAAGAAAGGGAAATCATTTACATTCAGTACTCTAAAAAATTTTAAAGAGAAAGAAATAAGTTGAAGTGTTGAGACACCCATCTGGAGTTGACTACTTGCTGGTTGTTATGCACGTACACACATTGTATTAAACACAAGAATGTGTTTCAATTCCAACATGATTTCCCAATTCCAATACCACTCTAGGCCAACCCATCACCTTCTCTCTCTGGACCTCTCTACCGCAGGAGCTCCTGGCCAGCATTTTTATCCCCTCTGTTGTTCTGTCACACAGCACAGCAGAAAGTTGGCACACAGGCCATAGTGCATCTCTCTGTTCTGCTTAACAAACTCACCTCGATGAACTTCTAAGTCAAAATGAAATTCCATTGGCTTACTCTGGCCCCACCTCACTCAAATGGAGACTCAGTTCACACCACACTCCATTCCTCATTCGATTCCTTCTGTATTGGCCTTCCTAGCTTTCCTTCTGTAAAATCCTCCTGTTTTCTTCCAGCACTCCTAGGCTTCCTCCACTCAACACACCATTCTGAGGTCTTCTTTAGCAGTGATCTCTGAGACACACTGCCAGACAACTCCACCAACACACTACTCACAGCATGGCACAAGGCAAAGGAAAGGGAGGGGTTTGGCTTTTTGTTGTTGTTGTTGTTGTTTGTTTGTTTTGTTTTGTTTTTCTTTTGTTTTTGTTTTGTTTTTGTTTTGTATTAATTTTTATTAGATATTTTCTTAATTTACATTTCAAATGCTATCCCGAAAGTCCCCTATATCCTCCCCCATCTCCCGCCCAACTCACCTACCCACCCACTCCCACATCATGGCCCTGGCATTCCCCTGTACTGGGGGATATAAGGTTTGCATGACCAAGTGGCTTCTCTTCCCATGATGGCCAACTAGGCCAGCTTCTGCTACTTTTGCAGCTAGAGACATGAGCTCTGGGGTTGTTGGTTAGTTCATATTGTTCTTCCACATATAGGGTTGGAGACCCCTTCAGCTCCTTGGGTACTTTCTCTAGCTTCTCCTTTGGGAACCCTGTGTTCCATCTAATAGCTGACTGTGAGCATCCACTTCTGTGTTTGCCAGGCAATGGCATAGCCTCACACAAGACAGCTATATCAGGGCACTTTCAGCAATATCTTGCTGGCGTATGCAATAGTATCTGTGTTTGGTGGCTGATTATGGGATGGGTCCCCAGCTGCAGCAGTCCCTGGTTGGCCCATCCTTTTGTCTTAGCTCCACATTTGATCTCTGTGACTTCTTCAAAGTGTGCTTTGTTCCTAATTCTAAGAAGGGCGAAGTGTCCGCACTTTGGTCTTCATTCTTCTTGACTTTCATGTGTTTTGCAAATTGTGTCTTGGGTAATCAGAGTTTCTGGGTTAATATCCACTTATCAGTGAGTACATGTTATGTGCGTTTTTTTGTGATTGGGTTACCTCACTCAGGATGATACCCTCCAGATCCATCCATTTGCCTAGAAATTTCAAAAGTTCATTGTTTTTAATAGCTGAGTAGTACTCCACTGTGTAAATGTACCACATTTTCTGTATCTATTCCTCTGTTGAGGGACATCTGGGTTCTTTCCAGCTTCTGGCTATCATGAATAAGGCTGCTATGAACATAGTGGAGTATGTGTCCCTATTACCAGTTGGAACATCTTCTGGATATATGCCCAGTAGAGGTATTGCAGGATCTTCCGGTAGTACTATGTCCAATTTTCTGAGGAAGAGCCAGACTGATTTCCAGAGTGGTTGTACAAGCTTGCAGTCCCACCAACAATGGAGGAGTGTTCCTCTTTCTCCACATCCTCGCCAGCATCTGCTGTCGTCTGAATTGTTTATCTTAGCCATTCTGACTGGTGTGAAGTGGAATCTCAGGGTTGTTTTGATTTGCATTTCCCTGATGATTAAGGATGTTGAACATTTTTTCAGGTGCTTCTCAGCAATTTGGTATTCCTCAGTTGAGAATTCTTTGTTTAGCTCTGTGCCCCACTTTTTATGGGGTTATTTGATTTTCTGGTGTCCACATTCTTGAGTTCTTTATATATATTGGACATCAGTCCCCTATCTGATTTAGGATTGGTAAAGATCCTTTCCCAATCTGTTGTTGGCCTTTTTGTCTTATTGACACTATCTTTTGCCTTACAGAAGCTTTGCAACTTTATGAGGTCCCATTTGTCAATTCTTGATCTTACAGCACAAGCCTTTGCTGTTCTATTCAGGAATTTTCCCCCAGTGCCCATATCTTCGAGGCTTTTCCCCACTTTCTCCTCTATAAGTTTCAGTGTCTCTGGTTTTATGTGGTGTTCCTTAAACCACTTAGACTTGACCTTAGTACAAGGGAATAAGAATGGATCAATTCCCAGTTTTCTACATGATAACCACCAGTTGTGCCAGCACCATTTGTTGAAAATGCTGTCTTTTTTCCACTGGATGGTTTTAGCTCCCTTGTCAAAGATCAGGTGACCATAGGTGTGTGGATTCATTTCTGGGTCTTGAAATCTATTCCATTGATCTACCTGTCTGTCACTGTACAAGTACCATGCAGTTTTTATTACAATTGCTCTGTAGTACAGCTTGAGGTCAGGCATGGTGATTCCACCAGAGGTTCTTTTATTGTTGAGAAGAGTTTTTGCTATCCTAGGTTTTTTGTTATTCCGGATGAACTTGCAAATTGTCCTTTCTAAATCATTGAAGAATTGAGTTGGAATTTTGATGGGGATTGCAGTGAATCTGTAGATTGCTTTAGGCAAAATAGCCATTTTCTCCCAACAAAAAAAAAGCCCAGGACCAGATGGGTTTAGTGCAGAGTTCTATCAGACCTTCAAAGAAGACCTAATTCCAGTTCTTCTCAAACTATTCAACAAAATAGAAACTGAAGGTACACTACCCAATATATTCTATGAAGCCACAATTACTCTGATACCTAAACCACATAAAGACACAACAAAGATAGATTACTTCAAACCAATTTCCCTTATGAATATCGATGCAAAAATACTCAATAAAATTCTCGCGAACTGAATCCAAGAACACATCAAAACGATCATCCATCATGACCAAGTAGGCTTCATCCCAGGAATTCAGGGATGGTTTAATATACAGAAATCCATCAATGTAATCCACTATATAAACAAACTCAAAGATAAAAACCACATGATCATATCCTTAGATGCTGAGAAAGCATTTGACAAAATCCAACACCCATTTATGATAAAAGTCTTGGAAAGATCAGGAATTCAAGGCCCAAACCTAAGCATAATAGAAGCAATCTACAGCAAATCAGTAGCCAACATCAAACTAAATAGAGAGAAGCTGGAAGCAATCCCACTAAAATCAGGGACTAGACAAGGCTGCCCACTTTCTCCCTACCTATTCAATATAGTACTTGAAGTACTAGCCAGAGAAATTCAACAACAATAGGAGGTCAAGGGGATACAAATTGGAAAGGAAGAAGTCAAATTATTGCTATTTGCAGATGATATAATAGTATATATAAGTGACCCCAAAAACTCCACCAGAGAACTCCTAAACCTGATAAACAGCTTCAGTGCAGTAGCTGGATATAGAATTAACTCAAACAAATCGATGGTCTTTCTCTATACAAAGGATAAATGGGCTGAGAAAGAAATTAGGGAAACAACATTCTTCACAATAGTCACAAACAATATAAAATATCTTGGTGTGACTCTAAGGAAGGAAGTGAAAGATCTGTATGATAAGAACTTCAAGTCTCTGAAGAAAGAAATTGAAAAAGATCTCAGAAGATGGAAAGATCTCCCATGCTCATGGATTGGCAGGATCAATATAGTAAAAATGGGGTTTGGCTTTTCAAAAGCACAAGCTCTGTGGTCCCGGCAGAGTGTCTTAAGTCTCTGCAGATACTAATCAGTATCTCCTTACCTACTGCATGTTTGTTTATCCGTACCTGGAGATGCTTTCTAGAATGTGGCTTCTGTGAGACGGCTTTGCCTGATGTTTTCCTCATTCCAGCTTCAGTGTCACAATCAAGACCCATTTGTCCAATTGCTCAATCTAGAAATACCTGGGCCCGATGAAAGCCTTCACCGAGGAGGTATAAAAAAAAAAAAAAAAAAAAAACCAGGACTGCACAATTGCTGAATTAGCTTAGCAGGCATGCAGAGAGCACAGCAGCTCTCTACCGATTCTCTGACTGAGTGGGCACATGCTGGGATGAAACTATTCCAAGGACCTGCTCCATGAGAGGGGCTGTTCATTAGCGCATCCGAAGTATAAACAACTTGTACGCCGCCAAACTAGAGGGCCAGCAGCAAACGAGGCTGCTGGCAAGGGGCCTCGCCCAGCGCCAGGCTTTCAATGCTGTTCCCATGAAAACCATTCCTCCTGCCAGGCAGTCAGCCTCCTGTCTCCTTGGGCACTAATTGCTCTGCCTGGTTAGACAATGTAGAAAACGCACTACCCTCAACTCGGCATAAGGGGGAATGTCAAAGAGAGCGGCGTTGGCTTTTCGAAAACACAAGTTCTGATAAAAAAGGAAAACAGGGGAAAACTATTCCAAGAGAAGAAAATATTTTGAAATGGCAGAGAATACCTCATCTGGAAGCAGAAGAACAGGTCAGACCTACAGCCTTGATGTTCTCCAAGAAGGCCACTCACTGAAGCCCAAGTAAAAAGGCATAGACTCAGGGATGTCTGGAATCTAGTCTTTGAAATGGTAAAGGCCTTTTGTTTTCCCTATAAGTAAACATACTGTCCACTGAATCTGCACCGTCCACACCCACTGGATCCCTTGCTGGCTGTAAACAAAGACACCAGAGTAGGCTCTGTGGCATTAGCTGTAATCCCAGATATTCTAGAGGATGAAGATGCAGAGTCTTTTGAATACAGATGTTAAATACCAAGCTGGAAAACACAGAAAGCTGTTCCACCCTCAAAAACTAAGACAATAACAAAAAAAGAAATTAGTGGATATTGATATTCAAAAGCACAACTCTCATATAAACATAAACAATGCATATTAATATTAATAAATTAAGTATAAATATGAATATGCACAGCTGGCAGCTAATGACAGGCTTGGCTCTGAATAATTTTTATCTGTCATAGTTATCCACAGCACAAAAATATCTCCAATTTCCAAAACCATAATTTGTTCCTAAAACTCCTTAAAGTGATTATAGCCTTCTACCCAGAACTCTACAACAGAGAGTCACTCTGAAATTACAGTGACAGCGAGGAGCACAGACAAGGATCTGACCTCAGTTAATGCTTAATGTCCCCAAATCATGAGCAAACCAACTGTCTATAAACAGGGAAACAGTAAGGAAACCTTATTAACCTTATTAAGTATGCCTGTGATATGTTATCCAGTTACCTAAATGATATTAATGAATCTGTCCTTTTCTCAAGGAATCAAATAACATAGACATGCTTCTTCAGGTCAAACCAATGGCTGATCACCTTACTTAATGAGGAACTGAGGTGTACCATTTTCCTCTAGAAGCTTCTAAAACTTAATATTTATTTGCTATGCATGTTAATTAATATTGCAACGTAAAAGGAAAAAAACGTATTTTAATAACATTTGACAATGTAAGTAAATAAAATCACTCTCCTATACGTTGGAGTGTTGAATCATAGTAAAATAGATATTATTAAAAATATAAAATAAAATAAAAACCTTCGCCAGCTAGGAGAGCACCAACCAGAAAACAGCAAGAGTGGATGGAAAGGGATAGGAAGGGCAAGGGTGCTATGGGACACGAACACAGAAGAAGCTGCTGAGGGTGGGAGACCACAAGGGAGGAATTGGGGGAAGAAGAAGAAAGAAAAGACACAGCTAAAACAAATTTTGTCTGCAAAATACACAGGGAAAAACTGAAAACACTAAAATGGGGCTCGTGACAAGCTGTGCATCAGAGAGTCCCTGGAGCTTCCTGAAAGTTCACAGCAACACTCCCTACTCCCAGGGGAGTTGGGAGCCTCCTCTTGTCTCATCTTTACTTTTCTGTTGCCACAGACAAGGTGCTGAGGCAGGGGAAGTTGGCTACTGGCTAGAAAGTCCTATAACCCTCGTGTAAATCGGTAGCCAGAGGACAAGCAGACTGCTCAGAGCTTGGAGGAAGAGAAGCTCAGACCACTTGAAACTTGGGGGAGGAGAGAAGCACATCTGAGCCAGGGGCTGAAAGGTTTGTCTGCACAGCAGCCACTCTGAACTCTCAGGCTTCTTAGGCATCTCCTCCACAGCTGCTGTCTTCTTGGAATCAGGTAAAGAGCAAACTGGAATCAAACAAAGCCTTACGGAGACTCACAACCATTTGACTCCAGAGTAGTGCAACTTAACTCTATGGAGACAGTCCTATCAGTTTCTTGGGGTAGAGACCTGCCTGGATTCGTAAATGCTCAGATGAATCTGCCAGGTGACTAGAACCTGGGACCAAGACCTGGGGCCAATGAGGCTGATCTCATTATCCTGTGAGGAACATAAAGAAAGGAATTTTGTTGGGATTGCATGGAAGACAGATGAAGAAAAACTTGAGAGAAAAAACATGTGTGTGTTTATGTGTATATGATGTATATATAACTGTATACAATGCAGATATAGATGTGTATCTATATACAACAAAATATCTGTAGAAAGCAAAGTTAACTGTGCTCAACTCCCTCCAATAGAACAACCCTCTACTCGACTGAGCTAGGATAAATTAGAAAGATGTTCTGTTAATAGAGTTTAAAAACCCAGGAAGTTTTCCAGCAGGCCTGGCAATGTAGGAGTACAGTTAGGATTGTGCATAAATTTGACACATGTGGCTTCAGGGACCACTCAGCAATGTAAAGAAACATCCAAGCCTCCTGGAAGGATTGCTTTGTGGTTCACAGTCCAGTCGGTCTTCAGGAAGCAATGCTTTCTGGAGGCAGAAGCTGAGGTGCTTGTTCAATGACTTTTGAGAGCATTGCTCCAGTTGCGTTTGACACTATATTCTCTGTGACCATGAGCCCACTCTCTTGGGAATGAAAAGTTTATACTGGAGAAGAATTCTTAGAGAATAAACCTAAACCAAAGGGCTCTGGAAACCAAAGAGGTGAGTTTGAAAGTTTCGAAATAATGTCACTAAGTATATTCTGTGGTCACTTCAAAAATATCTACAACTGGTGGTTAACCCAGATAAGATGGGTGGGAATCTCACCAATCTGCTTTGAGGGTCATTAGAAGGAAAACTGGGGCTTCTTGAAGGAAGAAGAAATTTATTTCCATTTCTATCACTCAACTTAAAATTCATGCTCGAAGTTGCATGAAAATTGCAAACCAAATCTCTAACCAAACCAAAGCAAGCAAAACCAACATATCCTGACACTGTTAGTTTAGCTGTACTCATGGTCATTTGCAAACCACGGTATTTTTAAATGCACAAAGAAAATTCACTTTTGAGAAAGACTTGTTACCCATTTTGCCTTCTCTGCCAGAAAGGGGTTCCTGTTTTTAGAAGGGAGGCACTGATTGCTGCATTCCAGGAACAAACTTCATATTCAGGATCTTCCTAAATCTCTGCTCGCTCCAATAATGATAAGTGCCACCCATCAGCCCATATACTAAACACCAATGCCATTCTCCATTCAGAAGCTTTATCAGAAAACTGACCCACATCCTTGATCTACTGTTTGGTTTTAAGTAAAGCCCCGTTTCTAGCATTCCTTTGGAAAGTCTGAACTAAAACTTCATGTGGTGTCTGTCTGTCATGTGTCTGGAGCTTCCCCTCTGGGTCATGGTGAAGCTTTTCAACACCGCTGTTTGTGGGTGCCAACCCTTTGCAGAGGAATCTATGGCCTTTGGGGTGGTAATTTGAGCTATTATTGTTTGCCTATTTTTATAATGAGACACTCAACTCTAAGGACAATTTGGCAGTGAATACTTTCAAAGTTGAATCCCACAGCTAAGTAAATTAATCTTCTAAGATGTCACTGTCTCGTTCAATAAACCCTGCATTTAATCCATCATGGGGGAGAAAAAAGGTTCAAAACTCATTAGTCATATACAGTAAACTGGCTCTTTCATCTACATAAACAGATTCATAGCATGACTTCTGCAGTCTACATGACTTCTGTAGTCTATTAAACTAAGCAATTACTAACCAGCAAATGGTTTTTTTTTTAACTTCTTATCATACAAGATGACTTAAGGCAACTTTCCGGCAAGTATGTAATGTGTGCCAAGCATGCATTATAAGTTGAGAAAGAGAAATGTGGCCAACTTTCTTCTTCCTTCAAGATCCCTGACTTTCATTTCTATGACCCTCAAAACCAACTGGGTGTGGCCGAACTGTCCCATCTATGTTAACCAGCCATTGTAAATAAGTATGTCTACAAATCACTCCCCCAGAAAACCCCTAGATTGACCTTTAATTGGATAAACCGAGTACTGTACTCTAGCAATGCTGATAAATAAAATATCTTAGTGTAGCCATCCTCAAGAACCCATGGTGCCACAGAAGACATTAGTGGCATACTTCATCACTAGCAGATAACCAAGGAAATCACTGACCAGGAACTAGTCAACAGCTTCCAAAGGTGCAGTGCATGGTCAGAGGGCTACATTGTTTCAGGCTGGAAGTGAGAAAGAACATCTGGTGAAAGTCACAGTTCATTTCAGAGCAGAGTTGCTCACCTCAAGGCATTGAGGAAGGAGAGAGGGTGTATGTGTGCAAGGTATCTCCTCTCCAGGCAGGCCCCACCTCCTAACATTGCCTCCTGCTGCCATCAAGGGGGTCAAGCTTCATCAAGTGGGTCAATCCACTGGGCCGATTGGATCCTTCAGAGTCTAACTATTTTTCAATGGTTGAATCCACCAGCTGGCCAGCAGTTCTTCAATGCATGAACCTTCTGAGGGGAGACTTCATATTCAAATAAATCGTAATGGGGAAGATGTTATCTGGGTATCTAAGACATAGCCGTCCAAGAGAAGGTAATCTAGTGTGGAAACTGACAAGTTATAGCAAGTATACAACATGCTACACATGTGTGAGTATAGTGCATACACACACACACATGGCATGGAAAGCTCAGCCCACTGGTTGATTCATTGCTTTTCGTCATTTACCCAATTCAGTCATTAAAGCCAATCATCATTTGTTTTAAGTAAGCTCTACACATTAATGAAAATGTTACCTTAACCAAAATATCCATCAAATTTAACAGTTTTTGATTTTATCCACAAGAAAAGTTTTCCATTATCAAAGCATAAGATTATCTTGTAGTTCGATGGCATGGTATAAAGTAGATTAGGATTCATCAACTCAGAGAACTTTGTTCCCAGCCTTCCCAGTGGTTTTACCTAACACGTGTTCTATCACTGGGAAAGTAATTGAAGGATGAGGACCTTTCCCAAGTAACTACAGTCACCTTTAGTCCAACTACTGCCTTTCTTTTGTATCGCAACTTCACATCTTTTTAACACAAAGTTTTGGGGAAGCAGGAGATTCCCTTACAAATCTAGGTCAAAGCCAAACTTGTGTTCCGAGCTGTGTGTTCCATTGACCTCCACAGGCTCCTGAACAGCAGGTCGGATGGGTTCAGACTCCAGCAGGCTTGGCAACACATAGCTCCTGACAGTGAAAACAGTAGCCTGTGGAGGTCCAGTCCACGCCTGCCCTACCAGCTTCAGATGTGCCAACCTCCTGCATTATGTAAGTCAGTCTCAACTGATCACTCCATAAGGGTATGCCCATGTGCCCGTGTGTGTGTGTGTGTGTGTGTGTGTGTGCGTGCGTGCACACACGTACTGCTTCTCTGAGAAATCCTGATATAAGTCTCTTAAACTTTACACATATACTTACCCAAAAGATATAACCACCACTAATAAGAAGTCTATCTTTCAACACTTCTTTTGCCACCGTTTAAATAACTTATTTCATTGATCTCACCTGAGAGGACTGAGGATAGTTTTTTATTGTTTTTTGGTTTCATTTCTTTTTTCTTTTTGTCTGCCTCAGGGAGACACGTACCTGTTTGTTTGGTTTTTTTTTTTTTTTTTTCATAGACTGAAGTTGGCAGAAGCAGACACACTCTGTTCTCCGTCCAAATTCTGCTTCCTTATTGCCCAAGGTTTGTTAGGCAATGGACTCTGGCCAGGCTCAAGGGATGGCAGACATTCAACCTACCCGCTGAATGCGTATGTCAGGTATGGATAAAGATTGGCTGGGCTGCAATTAGCAGACCAAGAAGACATGGTGACTTGGGGCTGTCGAGCGTGTCTGCTGAGGGGCTCCATATTATCATACCTTCCTTTCAGTGAGCTTATTCAATTAATTGCTCTTCTAATTAACAATCAGAGAATGACCACAGTTAACAAAGAAAGAGCCAAGCAGACATTTAATGATGTGACTATTAGTCCCTTGTGAGCCTGCTTTTTTGATTTTTTTTTTTTTTTTTGGATAAGGTTTTGCTCAAATGACTAAGATTTCCCTTGTTGCTAAGGCAACCAGCCCTTCAGGAATAACAGATCTATATATCATCCCAGGAGGTAGTGTCTGCAATTTGATAAAGAGAAAAAAGAAATCATGTAGCTACAGGCCCTTATCACAGAGGAGAGCAAAATTAAAATGTGGAAGGGAGAAGCAGAGTGGTTGGTATAGTGGATGTTGGGTTTAAAGGGTGGAGCTAAATGTTGGAAGATAACTTTATTGGGAAATGAAAAGATGTGCAAGAGGGGGAAGTAAACTGAGAACATTGGGAGGGCAGGGTAGGTGAGGGGTGCTGGAGAAAGAAAAAGCAGGAGTCTGACTGAGGAATGCAAAGGATGTACAGGAAGGAAAATGTAGAAGGAGAGAGGAAAATGAACAGTAAGAGTCCTGTAAACACTCCAAGGAATCATCTTATTTACTTACTATTTACTATGCACATAGTTCTGTGTATAAATACACATACAGTTTAAACAAGCTCTTCTCATCTGGACTAATGCTGCTCGTACAAGAGCCAAAGGGACCCCCCCCCCTTATTTTTGTTCTTAGAAAGAATGCCTCACTGACTAGAAACTCATCAAGTAAGCCAAGCTGTCAAGTCCGCAAGCCCCAGAGAGCTGCCTCTCTCTGCCTCCCCCATCCTGGGAATATAAGTATGCACCATCGAGCCTGGCTTTTTATACTGCCATATGGGTTTGGGGTGGGAGTGGGGGTGGGAGGATCGAACTCTGGTCCTTCTTCATACGTGTAAGGCAACGTCTTTACAAACTGAGCCATCTGCCAATCCTTGAAAGGGCTGTCTTCAAGGTAGATGTTCTTCCCTTCTGGATAAGCTTTTCCATTTATAATGTGAATTAAAGAATATGAACGGAGTTGCATTGTCCTGACAGCGTGAGTGACCAAAGGTCAGGACTTATAGTGACCGCACACTAAGAGGCATGTGGGTGTCAGCTTAAATTCAGTCAGGAAATAAAGAAAAACACTTCAAATCTTTCCAGCAGAGAAGTATTTAACATGGGGAATTTGATTACGCTGTGGAAATGGTTGGAGAGGCGGGAAGGAGATGTTTTTACAGATTGGGAGCTATCTGCTGGATTCTGGACTCATCCAACCTGCTGTTCAGGAGCCTGTAGAGGTTGGTGGTAGCAGACTACATCTCAGGCACAGGGAGCCTGCAGCCACTGATGAACCCAGAAAGGGATGCTTTGCATTTCTCTCAGCATCTAATTTCACGGGCAAGTCTCCTGTTGGTAAGATCTCTGCAAGATCTCTGCTGGAACTTTCTGGAACTATGAGACATAGTTTCCAGGCCAGGAACCAGGAGACATTCTGAGACTCAGGAGCAGTCAGTTGTAATGCACTGATTTAGGAAAACTTCTTGGGCACTTACTCCAGCCCCACCCCCCACCCCCCACCCCCCACCCCCTTCCGGTGATGGACAGTTGTTCTATCGTTTCCTCACGCACACTGTACTACACTACTCCAGCATTTTCTTTCATCTTATTATTTCCCCTACGTCTTTCCTCCACATTAATAAATACTACCTGCTTGTTTTGCATCTGATTTCACTCTCTCAAAGAATTTTTTTAAGAGTAGAAGGAGAACTTCACATATTGATAAGTGATTTGTAAGAAAGCAAGCAAACAAACAAACAAGGACCCATTTAAGATGCTGAGGATAGAGTTGGATAAGAGCCATTTTTGTTCTCTTGATGAAGCTTACATGCTAAAATAGGGGACAGAGAGTAAACAGTAAATGTGCATTTATTAGTATATGCTGATACATGTTCCGAAGGAAAGATAAAGTAGGGTGAAATGTTGGAGAAAAACAGTGACTTGCATTGTGAGGACGAGGAAAGGTGCTCCGGAGGGAAGATCTGCAGGGTGGGAGAGAAAGCCCCGTGCACTGAGGCAGAGGCAACATGGCGGGTCTGACAAAAGCATGCGGCTAGAAAGAGGCAGAAAGAGGAGCTGCAAGAAATGAGACGGGAGGGCAGAGGTGGGTCACACAACGTTCACATTTAAAATGTAGTTATTTATTTTACTCTTTAAAAAAGAAATTATAATTACAATATTTCTTCTCTGCCTTTTGTCCCTCTAAAACTTTTCATAAGCTACTCTCTGCTGCATTCCTTCAAATTCATGCCCTAGTCTTTCACTGTTACTGCATGCATACATGTATATGTGTACAAGTACATATTCCTAAATGTAGCCTGCTGTGTCTGTATATTATCTGTATGTGTGTTTTTAGGGCTGTGCTTGGCATTAAACAACCAATCGGTGTGCTCTTCCCCTGGGGAGAGCCACATCTCCTGCTTCCAGCTCTCCTCCGTTGCCCATAGCTCTTTCTAAGGTTGAGGCCTCATGGACTTTTTTTCTGTCCACCGTAGCATGTCCACTGGGTGCTGTCCTTGTGCAACTCATGCTTGGACAGTCATGCTGGTGGGACTTATGGGTGTGGTCCTGATTTTACTAGGAAACGCAATCCCATAGCAAACTAATCCTCTGGCTCTTGCCTTCCTTCAGTCCCTGAAGTGTTCCCTGAGCCTTGGATGTGAGGGTGGTTTGTAGATGTTTCCACCTACTCTGAATGTTGCTTGGTTGTGCTTTCCTGTAGTAGTCACTGTCTGTTGCAAAAAGATGTTTTCTTGAGGAAGGGTGAAGACTACAGTTGTCTGTGGCTATAAGGACAAATATTTACAGATTGTTGTTAGGGACTATCCTGGCTTAATTAAATTTGTTGTTGTAGATTCTCCAATAGCCATGACTTCATTAGCACTAGGTCTCTAGAACCAGGTAAGGCTTCCCTCTTGTGGAACAGAATTGAGTCCAATTAAAGAGTTGTTGGTTACAGCAACATATGTGTACCACTGCTCCACCCTTAGGGTTCTTATGCCATATTAGTCATTGATGTGGTTCACAGGCATCATACCTGGGAAGGACCTCTCTCCTTGGGAAGCTTGCACAGTACCTTCTGGTTGCATGATCAATAGTCCTATGCACAGGAGGTATTCAAGTAAGCTCCAACCCAGGGGTCTCTGGGTCTGTCTCTGAAGTACATCATTTCTTCAGTATGAGGGATTTTCCTTCTACTTCTCCAAGTAAACCAAGGGCAAGAGCAATAGCCTGTATATTTGAGAATCTCTTGGATCTTTCCAATAGTGTAATGACATTGGGATGAAGTCCTCAGCACCAGAGGCTTTGGAGGGACACTTCCAATCCACAGCGGGTACTGTCAAGATGCCTAACATTTGTAAGCATAACAAAAGTTTCAAGCAAAAATCTCCAAAATTGACTTTCTTAACCAGGAAAGGTATATTTGCATTTAAAAAATGTGGAGTGAGAAACTAAAAGGGGGGTCACTGGCTTAGTTAAATTTGTGGTTGTAGATTCTCCAATAGCCAATAATTCACTAGCAGTGAATTGTACACTAGGTCTCTAGAACCAGGTATGGCTTCCCTCTTGTGGAACAGAATTGAGTCCAATTAACTCAAATTACAAAACTCTTGGATGCCTATTCTACCATGGGAAATTTTGAGCGCAGACAGAGAACTGATGAGGAGTAGCTAGCAGGAGCTACTTTGCTGTGTGTGTGGCAGGTGGGGGGTATATGGATGTGGATGTGTGTAGTGTGTATATGTGTAGCTTGTGTTTATGTGTATGTATGATGTAAGAGGGGAGTAGAGCATATGGAGGGGGATGGGAGGATGTGTATTTATGAGTGTTCTATTTATGTGTGTGATGTGCAGTATATGTGTGTATGTGCGTACATGTGTGTTTGTGGTATATATATTGCGTATGTGGTTTGTATGTAGTATGTGTAGGAGAGAGGAAAGAGAGAGCGGGTTGTAGTCTATGTTGGGAGATTTGGGGTATGTGTATTATGGTCTGTGTGTGTTTGTGTGCTGCATGAACATTCATGTGCTCATATAAGGGTGTATGGCACACCTGCCCATGCTCACAAGGCCAAGCAGGACATGTGACAATTACCTCTATCTCTGCTCTGTGCCTTATTGCCTAGGGACAGGGTTTCTAACTGAACCAGATGCTCACTGGGTAGGCCAGGCTAGCTGACCAGCAAGTTCCCAGGATCTGCCTTCTTCCATCCCCCAACCCTGGGATTGCAGTCAACTTTACCCAGCTTTTCCAGCTGCTGCTGGGTGTTGAAAGCCAGGTCCCAGGCTTGCAGAGCTCAGCACTCTTATCATTGGAGCAGATCTCCTGGCCTGGCCTGAACACCACTTGATTTTGCATGTGAAAACTGTTGCTTCCCCTTAGTGAGAATGAGTCAGCAAATGGGAGCAGGAGAGCTGTTTGAAGCCAAACGCCATTGCTCTCCAAACTGCTGATGCTGACCCAGCTTCCAGAAAAGGAACTACAGGTCCACTTCACTTCAACCACCTGGCTTGGCAATCCCAATATTTGCTTGTTTAATCCCTGCTATCTCCTGCTAGGAAGAAACGTCTAACTGATATCATTCTCATGATTGAAAGTTTTACTCTTTCAGTAAATAGTTCATTTTCATATCTAGTCAATTCAGTTAAGTGTGTTCAGACAAGAAGATATGAAATCTTTTAAAGAGACACTAAACCAGCCAAGTATCTCTGACAACGCCATCATCAGTCTCTCAAAGAATAAATAAGCTAATAAACAAATGGTGGAACTAAGAATCAGAAAATATAATATAGAAATTTTGAAATTTGAAACAAGGAAAAATTCTATTCTGATATCAGAATATGAAAGAGGAAGTAGAGATCTTTCCAATGTCTAAACTATGATTCAAACTGGAATTGTCCTGTTATTCAGTGAACAGAGATGAAGCCAATATCTTCTTATCACTTAATAAAACCTTAGTTTGAAAGTCGAGCAATACTGGGATGGAAAAATGAAAGGTTTTTATGTCCCAGAAAACACTGGAAGAGGCTTTTAGCTGACATGCTTTATGCTTCATTTCCTCAGATAAGAAACTGTCATAACACTCTTAATGAGGCCAGCCTGCCACATAGCTGTGGCTAAAGCCACCCCATCAGGTGTTCTTCTCTGTGATAGGTTAGGCTGTTCAGAGTCATTAGATGCAAATAACTGAATGTTGGCCATGTGTACAGAGAGAGGAACTTCATAAAGGGCAAGGCTTACCTCACAGAATCCTCAGGAACTGAAAGGCAACATGGCTGAGGACCACAGAGCCCTGACACTGTCCCAGAGCAAAGGCTCTGGCAAGCAGCCTGTGTCTTGGAGACTAGCCACACTTGTCTTGCTTTGAGTTGCCAGTCTCCCAACCCAGACAACTTGAAGACTGCTATAAGAGATCCCTGCTTCCTTCCTTCCGTTGATCTTTCCAAAGCCTAATGCTAGAATGCCTCATACAACCAGTCTGTACCAGATGCTGGCCACACTTCATGGCAGTGAATGTCACCATGCTGAGTCATATGGCAGCCTGACGGAAATGAAAATGTTTCTATTATAATTCTTTTTTCCTTTTTCCTTTTTTTTTTTTTTGTGGCATTTTTCCAGCATGGACTTTGTATAAATTTCTACTTTAATACTTTAAAACACTGCTTATCTTGATTGCTGGTTTTTGTTTTTGTTTTTGTTTTCTTTCTTTCTTTGTGGTGAGTTTGTTGTTGTGTATCTCTTTAAAATTCTCCCCTGGGGTGAACTGCCCTGACCCCAGCAGAAGAAAGCTTCTGAACATAAAACTGAAGGAAATGCCTCCTAAGGTACTAAAATCCCCAGAAGCTGAGGCCATGTCACCTTCTGTGATGAAGTAAGTTGCACAGCTGGGACTAAGGACCTCAAGATAAGAAACTGCCTTAGGTTGCCCAGGTGGCCCTCTCTAGCCTCAGGAAAGGTGCGGCAAGAGAGGACAGATGTTAACAGAAGCAGGAAACAGAACTTTTGGAGACTCTGCTACTAACAGGGAGGAGATGGGAGCAGACAACAACCCAAAGAGCTTTGCAGGATCCAGAAATCGAAGAAGGCAAGGAAAGAGATTCCAGAGTCTCTGGGAGGAATGCAACCCAGCTATCACTTTGACTCTTATTCCAGAGACGAGGTTAGATAGCTGACCCTCGGAATATGTAGCAATAAGTCTATGGGATTAGGTCTTTTGTGGTGGCAATTTGAAGTAGATCAGAAATCTACTGTCGTGGGACTCTAATAAGTAAGCATAAGAGGGTTCCCAGGGTACAGCATCAGTTTGACAGGTGCCCAAGACCTATACTCTTTCCTCACTCCAATACTGGCCTGCTCTTGTAGTTCTTAGCATCAGCCCTCAGCGTTTGCTGGGAGAAAATGAGGAGTTCTTGTCCTGCTGGGTAGCTGCCCATTCTGTGTCCATAGAGTCTCTAGTGTGCAGATGAAAAGCAAGGGCCTTGCTCTCTACTGCCATGAAAGTTTTCAAGGCCAAAATAGAGCTCCAACCTTAACTCTTTTCCAATGAACATAGTCCTGAGATGCTAAAGTACCTTGTACTTCTTATTAGAAAATAACAATTCCTTGACCAGTGAAACTTTTTACTGGATTAAAAAGAGCTACAATGAAGTCTATTTCCATTGTTCACCTGGTAGGCAAATTTGCAGGAAATCCTGAATGCCAACATTGAAACAATTTTCTATCCTTAGAATAAACATATTCTTGCCTTGTCAAATTGTATCCTGTTTTGTCATGTTTGGTTATTGTCTCTTGAAGCCTTGCTCATTTCTAAGAGGAGGTGGAGGGAGGAATTGGATCAGGGTGGGATAACACTGGAAGGTAGAGATATATTGTATAGAAAGAGAATCTGTTTTCAATTAAAAAATAACTTGTTCTTGTGTTTACCTAAGATAAACAGGGATGGTGTTCTTTCAGTAACTGCATTTGTGAACTGAAGAGATAAAGGATGGCCTCTAAGTCAAAGCAGAACTTACACCCAAGTACATGACCAGTCAGCCATTTGAAATTTAAGATTTAATTTCTCTTAAGAGCAAGATAGTTAGTATGCTACAAGCATTGCAATCATTTGCATTATAACAAAACATAGAAAATTTTGCATTTGTATGCCATGGAACAGCCTTGGCTTGGAGAGGGGTTCTGAGAAGAAGGGGTGTCTGGCAGTGGCAAAAGAAATGACTCAAAGTCATATCATGTGTCCAACCTGGCTACCTACCTTATGCTGAGATGGCGGCTTTCCAGACTTTCTCTGCCTCTCTCTGTATCTGTATCTGTATCTGTCTCCCTCCATCTTTCTGTCTCTCTTGTGTTGTAGGTTTGTGTGTGTGTGTGTGTGTGTGTGTGTGTGTGTGTGTGTGTGTTCTTCTCTACTCTAGACAGTTTTTCTTGCTATTCTAAAACACTCTCTAGTTGAGACAGATAGATAGGTTTTTTGCTTGAGACAGCTCTCTCTGCTAGTCAGAATGCTAAAAACTCCCTGGATAGCTCATGGGTTTTCTGACCAAAGTTAGAAAATATACTACAAAAAAGAAAAAAATTCTCACTCGCGATCTTCTACCTGAACCCGGCAGAGGCCGCCAGGGGCCCTAGAGTACTCTCTATGGCCCAGGACCTCGGAATCATAGGTGAGTGGAATGCAACATCAGCTCCAAAGAATCACTGAGGGTCTTGTGCCATCAGGAACAGGGACAAAGGAACCCCTCCAAACTAGAGGCTCAGGTCAGGGCCAGCCCCGCCATCTTCTGTGTGAACCCAGAGGTCTCTCCATGCTGCAGGATCCCTAGCACACCCAGGACCTCGTGATCACCTTAGAGCATGTGGGCAACATAAGCAACAGAGCTTCTCAGACAGGGTCCCTTTGGGCCTTCATCCTCAGCCAGGAGGCAGAGCTAAGACCCAGACCCCTGTGCACCTTCCTTGCCAGAGGAGAGTTGGCCTACAAGGAGGGCTCTGACTCCAGGACTCAGGAGGTGGATCAGAGCTCCAGAATGCTGGACACCCGCCCTGCAAGAGGAGAACTTGCCTGCCAAGAGTGCTCTGACCACTGGGACTCAGGTGAGAGTTGGACTAACAGAATCATAGGAGGATCAAGCTCCAGCCAGAGACAGCTTGAACATTAACACCAGAGTTTACCAGATGGCGAAACACATGTAAGAATCTTACTAACAGAAACCAAGAACATTGGGCATCATCAGAACCAAGTATGCCCACCACAGCGAGTCTTGGATACCACAACATACCCAAAAAGCAAGATTCAGACTTAAAATCATATCTCATAATGGTGGTAGAAGATTTTAAGAAGGGCATTAATAACTCACTTAAAGAAATACAGGAGAACACTGCTAAACAGGTAGACGTACTTAAAGAACTACAGACAAATACTGCTAAACAAGTAGAAGTCCTTAAAGTAAAATCCCTTAAAGAATTACAGGAAAATACAACCAAACAGGTGATGGAATTGAACAAAACCATCCAAGATCTAAAAACTGGAAGTAGAAACAATGAAGAAAACCCAAAGGGAGACAACTTTGGAGATAGAAACTCTAGGAAAGAAATCAGGAACCATAGATGTGAGCATCAGCAACAGAATACAAGAGATGGAAGAGAGAATCTCAGGTGCAGAAGATTCCATAGAGAACATGGGCTCAACAATCAAAGAAAATGCAAAATGCAAAAAGATCCTAACTCAAAACATCCAAGAAATCGAGGACACAATGAGAAGACCAAACCTACGGATAATAGGAGTAGATGAGAGTGAAGATTTTCAACTTAAAAGGCCAGCAAATATCTTCAACAAAATTATAGAAGAAAACTTTCCATTCCTAAAGAGGGAGATGCCCATGAACATACAAGAAGCCTACAGAACTCCAAATAGACTGGACCAGAAAAGAAATACCTCCCGACACATAATAATCAGAACAATAAATATACTAAATAAAGAGAGAATATTAAAAGCAGTAAGGGAAAAAAGTCAAGCAACATATAAAGGCAGGCCTATTAGAATTACTCCAGACTTCTCACCAGAGACTATGAAAGCCAAAAGATCCTGGACAGATGTTATACAGACATTAAGAGAACACAAATGCCAGCCCAGGCTACTATACCCAGCAAAACTCTCAATTACCATAGATGGAGAAACCAAAGTATTCCATGACAAAACTAAATTCACACAATATCTTTCCATGAATCCAGCCCTTCAAAGGATAATAAAGAGAAAACACCAACACAAGGACGGAAACTACACCTTAGAAAAAGCAAGAAAGTAATCCTTCAACAAACCTAAAAGAAGACAGGCACAAGAACAGAATCCCAACTTTAACAACAAAAATAACAGGAAGCAACAATTACTTTTCTTTAATTTGTCTTAACATCAATGGACTCAGTTCCCCCCAAAAAAGACATAGACTAACAGACTGGCTACGTGAACAGGATCCAACATTTTGCTGCATACAGGAAATGCACCTCAGTGACAAAGACAGACACTACCTCAGAGTGAAAGGCTGGAAAACAATTTTCCAAGCAAATGGCCCAAGAAACAAGCTGGAGTAGCCATTCTAATATCGAATAAAATCAACTTTCACAAAAAGTTATCAAAAAGGATAAGGAAGTACACTTCATACTGGTCAAAGGAAATGCCCAACAAGATGAACTCTCAATTCTAAATATCTATGCTCCAAATGCAAGGGCACCCATATTTATAAAAGAAACTTTACTACAGCTCAAAGCACAAATCACACCCCACACAATAATAGTGGGAGACTTCAACACCCAACTCTCAGCATTGGACAGATCATGGAAACTAAACAGAGACACAGTGAAACTAACAGAAGTTATGAACCAAATGGATCTAACATATTTATAAAACATTTCATCCTAAAGCAAAATAGTATACCTTCTTCTCAGCACCTCATGATACCTTCTCCAAAATTAGCCATATAATTGGTCACAAAACAGCTCTCAACAGATACAAGAAGACTGACATAATCCCATGTACCCTATCAGATTACCATGGACTAAGGCCAGCAAAAACAATGGAAGACACACATACATATGGAAGCTGAACAACGCTCTACTCAATGATAACTTAGTCAAGAAAGAAATAAAGAAAGAAATTAAAGACTTTTTAGAATTTAATGAAAAATGAAGACACATCATATCAAAACCTATGTGACACAATGTAAGTAGAAAATTTTCTTCTAAGAATTTTTTCTAAGGTAAGAGGAAAATTCATAGCTCTAAGTGCCTCCAAAAAGTAACTGGAGAGAGCCTTCACTAGCAGCTTGACAGCATACCTGAAAGACCTAGAACAAAAAGAAGTAAACACCAAGAGGAGTAGACAGCAGGAAATAATCAAACTCAAGGCTGAAATCAACCAAGAAGAAACTAAAAGAACTATACAAAGAATCAACAAAACCAGGAGGTGGCTCTTTGAGAAAATCAACAAGATAGATAAAACCTTAGGCAGACTAACCAGAGGGCACAGAGACAGTATACAAATTAATAAAATCAGAACTGAAAAAGGAGACATAACAACAGAATCTGAGGAAATCAAGAAAAAAAAAAGCATCAAATCCTACTACAAAAGCCTATACTCAACAAAACTGGAAAATCTGGATGAAATGGGCAATTTTCTGGACAGATACCAGGTACCAAAGTTAAAATAGGACCAGATAAATGATCCAAACATTCCATATCCCATAAAGAAATAGGAACTGTCATTAATAGTCTTCCAACCAAAAAAGCCCAGGACCAGATGGGTATACTGCAGTCCTATCAGACCTTCAAAGAAGACCTAATGCCAATACTGCTCAAACTATTCCACAAAACAGAAACTGTAGGAACTCTACCCAACTCATTCTAGGAAGCCACAATTTTCTGATACCTAGACCACACAATGACCCAACAAAGAATAAGAATTTCAGACCAATATCCCTTATGAATATTGATGCAAAAATACTCAATAAAATTCTCACAAACCATATTCAAGAACACATCAAAACAATCATCCATCCTGATCAAATAGGCTTCATCCCAGGGGTGCAGTGATGGTTCAATATATGGAAATCCTCTTTTTTTGTTTGTTTTTTTGTTTTGTTTTGTTTTGTTTTTCAAGACAGGGTTTCTCTGTGTAGCCCAGGCTGTCCTGAAACTCACTCTGTAGACCAGGCTGGCCTCGAACTCAGAAATCTGCCTGCCTCTGCCTCCCAAGTGCTGGGATTAAAGGTGCATGCCACCACACCCGGCTAAATCCATCAGCATAATCCACTATATAAACAAACTCAAGAAAAAAAAACATATGATCATTTCATTAGATGCTGAGAAAGCATTTGACCAAAACCCCTTCATGATAAAAGTTTTGGAAAGATCAGGAATTCAAGGCCCATATCTAAACAGAGTAAAAGCAATATAGAGCAAGCCAGTAGCCAACATCAAACTAAATGGAGAGAAACTTGAAGCAATACCATGAAAATCATGGACTAGACAAGGCTGTCCACTCTCTCCCTACCTATTCAATATAGCACTCAAATCCTAGCCAGAGCAATTAGACAACAAAAGGAGATCAAAAGAATACAAATTAGAGATGAAGAAGTCAAAATATCACTATTTGCAGATGTACTAAAGTGACAAAATTTCCACCAGAGAACTCCTAAGCCTGATAAACAACTTCAGCAAAGTTGCTGGATATAAAATTAACTCAAACAAATCAGTGGCCTTCCTTTCCTCAAAGGATAAATCAAAGAAGATCTCAGAAGATGGAAAGATCTCTCATGTTCATGGATTGGCAGGATTAATATAGTAAAAATGGTCATCTTGCCAAAAGCAATCCACAAATTCAATGCTATTCACACCAAAATTCCAACTCAATTCCTCATAGAGTTAGAAAGAGAAATTTGCAAATTCATCTGTAATAACAAAAAAAATCTAGGATAGCAAACACTATTTTCAACAATAAAAGAACTTCTGGTGGAATCACCATCGCTGACCTCAAGCTGTATTACAGAGCAATTGTGATTAAAAAAAAAACTGCATGGTATTGTTACAGTGACAGAGAGGTAGATCAATGGAATAGAATTGAAGACCCAGAAATGAACCCACACACCTATAGTCACTTGATCTTTGATGAACAAGCTAAAACCATTTAGTGGAAAAAAGACAGCATTTTCATCAAATGGTGCTGGTCCAACTGGCAGTTAGCATGTAGAATAATGCAAATCAATCCATTCTTATCTCCTTGCACAAAGCTCAAGTCCAAGTGAATCAAGGACCTGCACTTAAAACCAGCGACACTGAAACTAATAGAAAACTTAGTGGGGAAGAGCCTCCAGCACATGGACACGGGAAATTTTCATCAACAGAATAGTAGCAGCTTATGCTCTAAGATCAAGAATTGACAAATGGGACCTCATAAAATTGCAAAATTTCTGTAAGGCAAAGGACACTGTCAATAGGACAAAATGACAACCAACAGATTGGGAAAAGATCTTTACCAACCCTACATCTGATAGAGGGCTAATATTCAATATATACTATGAACTCAAGAAATTAGACTCCAGAGAACCAAATAACCCTAATTAAAAATGAGGTAACCCAATCACAAAAGAACTCACATAACATGTGCTCACTGATAAGTAGTTATTAGCCCAGAAACCTAGATTACCCAACATACAATTTACTAAACACATGAAACTCAAGAAGAATGAAGATCAGAATGTGGACACTTCGCCCCTTCCTAGAATTAAGAACAAAGCACACATTGAAGGAGTTACAGAGATCAAGTGTGGAGCTGAATCAAAAGGATGGACCAACCAGTGACTGCTGCAGCCAGGATCCACCCCATAATCAGCCACCAAACATAGACATGCCAGCAAGATAGTGCTGAAAGGATGCTGATATAGCTGTCTTGTGGGAGGCTATACCAATGCCTGGCAAACACAGAAGTGGATGCTCACAGTCAGCTATTAGATGGAACACAGGGTTCCCAAGGAAGGAGCTAGAGAAAGTACCCAAAGAGCTGAAGGGGTCTTCAACCCTATAGGTGGAAGAATAACATGAACTAACTAGTACCCCCTGAGCTCATGTCTCTAGCTGCATATATAGAAGAAGATGGCCTAGTTGGCCATCATTGGGAAGAGAGGCCCCTTGGTCATGCAAACTTTATATGCCCCAGTACAGGGGAATGCCAGGGCCAATATGTGGGAGTGGGTGGATAGGGGAGCAGGGCGGGGGATGGGGAGGGTTTAGGGGACTTTCGGGATAACATGTGAAATGTAAATGAAGAAAATATCTAATAATAAAAAAAATAGGGTACAGAGTTAAATAAAGAATTCTCAACTCAGGAATACCAAATGGCTGAGAAAAACCTAAAGAAATGTTCAACATCCTTTGTCATCAGGGAAATGCAAATCAAAACAACCCTGAGATTCCACCTACACCAGTCAGAATGGCTAAGAACAAAAACTCAGGTGAAAGCAGATGCTGGAGATGTGGAGAAAGAGAAACATGCCTCCATTGCTGATGAGATTGCAAGCTGGTACAACCACTGTGGATATCGGTCTGGTGGTTACTCAAAAAACTGGACATTTAGTACTAACTAAGGATCCAGCAATACCACTCTTGGGCATATTCTCAGAAGATGTTCCAACATGTAATAATAACACATGCTCTACTATGTTCATAGCAGCCTTATTTATAACAGCCAGAAGCTGGAAAGAACCCAGATATCCTTCAACAGAGGAATGGATACAGAAAATGTGGTACATTTACACAATGGAGTACTAGTCAGCTACTAAAAACAAAAAACGATGAATTTATGAAATTCTTTTTTTTTTTTTTTGAGACAGGGTTTCTCTGTATAGCCCTGGCTGTCCTGGAACTCACTCTGTAGACCAGGCTGGCCTCAAACTCAGAAATCCACCTGCCTCTGCCTCCCAAGTGCTGGGATTAAAGGTGTGTGCCACAACTGCCCAGCTTAAATTTATGAAATTCTTAGGCAAATGGATGGAACGAGAAAATATCATCCTGAGTGAGGTAACCCAATCACAAAGAACACCCATGGCATGTACTCACATGATAAGTGGATATTAGCCCAGAAGCTCAGAATACTCAAGATACAATTCAGACTACATGAAGCTCAAGAAGAAGGATGACCAAAGTGTGGATACTTTGGTCTTCCTTAGAAGGGGGAATAAAATACCCACGGGAGAAGTTACAGAGACAAAGTGTGGAGCAGAAACTGAAGGAAAAGCCATCCAGAGACTGCCCCACCTGAGAATCCATCCCATATACAATCACCAAACCCAGACCTTATTATGGATGCCAACAAGTGCTTGCTGACAGGTCCCTGATATAGCTGTCTCCTGAGAGGCTCTACCAAATATAGAGGCTCTGACAAATATAGAGGTGGATGCTCTCAGCCAACCTTTGGATTGAGCACAGGTTCCTCAATGGAGGAACTAGAGAAAGAATCCAAAGAGCTGAAGGGGTTTGCAGCCCCATAGGACGAACAACAATATGAACCAACCAGAACCCGCAGAGCTCCCAGGGACTAAAGCACCAACCAAAGAGACATTGTCAGACATTAGTAGAACCTCTCGGGAGACAGCTATATCAGGGTTGAAGGGACGACCCATGGCTCCAGCCACATATGTAGCAGAGGATTGTCAGTCATCAATGGAAGGAGAGGCCCATGATTCTGTGAAGGCTCTATGCCCCAGTGTAGGGGAATGCCAGGGCCAGGAATCAGGAGTGGGTGGGCTGGTGAGCAGAGTGGGTGGGGAGAGAGATAAGAGGTTTTTTGGAGGGGAAACGAGGAAAGGGGAGAACATTTGAAATGTAAATAATGAAACTATCTAATAAAAAACAATAGCTGGGTAGGATCCTGCTCTGGAATCATGGTCCCCGACCATGCCTGGACCTAAAGTCCCTCTGTCCCAGGCTTGAACTCAGAAATCTGCCTACGTTTTTATCTGCCTATCTTTGTATCCTTCTGACAAACTGGCTTATTGTGTAGCTGCCTCTGTGCCTTTAGATTTGTGAAGCTCCTTACACAATTCATATTGCACCCTGACATTTTTTACATAGTTGAGAAATTATGTATCTTTGAACTCAAGAGTTTTAGAGTTCTTTTCTACAGCCTTAAGGGCTGTTCTGCGGGTCCCAGCATTTACCATTTTGCTGAGACATTAGCCACACCTTTGCCACCTGCACTGGTGCTGTCTCTGATTATCACAGAGTCATTAACAATGTTAACAGGGAGGAAATTCCTCAGAGAAGGAATGTAAAATATGTCCTTATGCCCGTAGAAGCCATCAACTCTCATGGAGGCCCATGCTGGCCCTGTCCCAGGGGCAGTAAACATGGCACTCTGTCCCATCTAAGGCCATGTCAGACTCAGCATTTGTAGACATTAGGCTATAAAATTCCATGTTGAAGAAGTGACTTAGTTCACCATCTAGCCTATCACAAACGTATCCATCCACTTGGCTACCTGGTTTTCACACGAGCATGGCATTCGCAGATGGGTTCACACTGGAATGTTGCCATGTAAAAAAAGAATCACATTAACTTTGTCACTTGCCAACCACAGGCCCATTGTAAACATTTGCCAAATACTTATTTGGCAATTTAATAAAGTAATTCACTCGTAGAAATCTAATGAATCATTGATGTGTAGCCAGTTAAACTGGCCAGGGTATACTTGTATAGGCTCATTTTTACTTAATTTCTCCTTACAAGCAAGTTGAGGGAGGGGTGAAGAGGGAGTAAGAGACTTCATAAAAATAGCTTCACCAGGGCTCAGATTTCTCTGAAACACCTATAAGCGAAGGAAGTTGAGGGTAACAAGAGGATCACAGGTTTCCAAAAACAATCCTCTCTTTAAAAACAGGCAAACTGCCATGCCTTGTAACAGAACTCCAAAACCTCATCACTGGGCCCTTTCTAAGAGATCTCAGTGCTCTGTGTCTTGCAGGACAACTGGCTATGTTTTTTCAGGGCCTTAAAGATTGGGCTTTACCTGACTTGGGTTGTATCCGGGATATGTCACTTGACAGAAAATCCTGTAGCAGAGGACATGGATGTCAGCTTTTCCTCCAGTTCTGAAGAAGGTGTTCAACAGCAGGGGCAAGTTAACTTACATCTGCCTATTTAGAAGAATCACATTATAGGGAAATTGTCTTTATAGAATGTTAATATCCAGACAAATTATGGAGCTAAGTAGTCTAGTACATAAATATTCTTAGAGAGGCCAATGTCTGAGTCTACAGTGTTATCTTGCAGACAGAATTCCTTCTTAGATACATGAATTATATGTGATATAAAGGAAAATGAGAATTTAATATCACAATCAACTCTAGGCCAATTTTTTAAATTAAATAGAAATTGAAATTCATGACTCTAATCTTATAACACACACACACACACACACACACATAGGGGTTGGGAGAAAGAGAGAGAGAGATTAACATACTTCACATCCTACTTTTAAAAGCCAGGCTAGGCAGTGGTGGCACATGCCTTTAATATCAGCACTTGGGAGGCAAAGGCAGGTGGATTTCTGAGTTTGAGGCCAGCCTGGTCTACAGAGTGGGTTTCAGGACAGCCAGGGCTACACAGAGAAACCCTGTCTCAAGGAAGAAAGAAAGAGAGAAAGAAAGAGAGAGAGAGAGAGAGAGAGAGAGAGAGAGAGAGAGAGAAAGAGAAGGCAGGAGGAGCTAGGGTAGTAAGACATGTCTATGACACAAAGCAAGAGGAGTATAGTTTGAGTCTAGCTAGGTTATATAGTTTGATCCTATCTCAGTTATTTTTAATCAAAAAGGCATTGAATGTTATTTACTAATATTTTAATATGAATTTATATGTGTCCTATGTCTCCTAGAGATATTTTATCTATCTTCATTTTTTTAACAATAGCATAAAATAGTTTGCTTCTGACAAAGGCACTTTGTTATTGAACATTTTATTAGTTACATTTCTGTTGCTGTAATAAAACACCAGGACCAAGGCTTCTTACAGGAAAAAAACAAAAACAAAAAAAAAATTAAACAAGCGAGAGTTTATTTTGGCTCACAATTCCAGAAAGCTAAAGGTCCATCACAGAGGTGAAACATAGTAGCAGTCACGGTGGAAGGAGCAGGAAGCTGAGAGCTCACATCTCAACCAAAGGCACCACCCCCAGTGACACACTTCCTGCAGCAAGGCTACACCTCCTGAGCCTCCCCTAAACAGAAGGGATCATGTATTCAGGTGCCCAAGACTACAGGAAACATTTCTCACTTCTCATTGACTGCTTTAGAGCCTTTGATTGACGTTAGGGAGCAATCTTCCTAGAATCACACCATTCACACACCTACCTACTGACTTCAAGGGTGTCATTTGGGAAGAGCAGCTCTTCCGTCCAGGAAAGACTTCTGCCCTCATCACCAACTGATTAAACCATTAACAGAAGAAGCACAGATTCCAGAACTTCTTCCTACTGCGCTTGCAGAAGCACAAGCACCCCCACGCCTCATCCGTCTTCTTTTGACTGACAGCTCAGATAATAGCTCTGAGTTCAGTTATCAGTTTCTTAATTACTCATTCTGACTGTACTTCTGTGAAAACAAAGGCATTTCCATCTCCTTTGCTCGCTCACATTTTCCTTCAAAGCGAAGACCTTGCCCAGAAATCCCTGTGACTTGTTAGCAGGCCAAGTAGTTTTCAGTAAGCTGGGTGCTGCACAGAAAACAGCCCAGGAAAATTTTAAATACAACCAGCTGACATCCTACAGACTAGGCCTGGGCAAACCAGGAAGACTCAACCAAGTAAAAGGAGCAAAGGGAAAGAGCTGAAGGCCCAACAAGCAGCTGAAAGAGTCAGATGCAGATACACCTAGCCAGTGAACAGAAGCCAGGGACCCCTGTGGTTAAATTAGGAAAAAGCTCAAAGAAGCTGAGGAGGACAACCCCATAGGAAGACCAGCAGTCTCAACTAACCTGGACCCCCCCACCATCGCTCAGAAACTGAGCCACCAACCAGGTAGCACGCACCAGCTGATATGAGGCCCTCAACACACATACAGCGGAGGACCTCAGTGAGAGAAGAGGCACCTAGTCCTTGAGAGACCTGAGTCCCCAGGGAGTTCAGTGGAGTGGGGGTGGGGAAGTAAAGACATCCTTTGGGCTGGGGGGTTGAGGGCAGTTGGGAGAAGATAACAACCAGACTGTAAAAAAGAATTTTTTTAAGAATAATAATTTTTTTAAAATGGAAGGAGCAGTCATAATTGCTTATAACCTCTAAACTCATCCTCCCTCCCACATTCTCCCATGTGATGGAGTCCTGAAGAACTGTCCTTCTTCAATCCAAGCAGATCTCCTAACCTTCCCACTCTGTCCCTATCACCGTGGTCTCTGCATTCCTCTCTTGGATTTGTTTATTTATTTATTACATGTAAGTACACTGTAGCTGTTTTCAGACACCCCAGAAAAGGGCATCAGATCTCATTACGGATGATTGTGAACCACCATGTGGTTGCTGGGATTTGAACTCGGGACCTTTAGAAGAGCAGTCACTGCTCTTAACCGCTGAACCATCTCTCCAACCCCCCTTCTCTTAGATTTGTAAATCCAGCACTTGCTTTCCATTGTCTGCCAGAGTCCTCATGCTTAGTGAGGACTGAACAAAGAGAGGAAGACCCACTGATCAGTCGAGAACTCAGACTGTACCCATCAAAGCCCTTTGAACTAACTACACACAACACTATCCTCTTCATGACACAGCCTCAAGGTGTAGGCCAAGAAGCTATGTGAAAAAAAACAGCCTGGCTGAATGAAGGCCATCAGTGCAGAGAGAGCAACTGACATGGGAGATGAGCAGAAAGAACTCTGGTAGGATCTGTGCTTTTCCTCGGACTGTGCCCACACCTGTGCCCTTCCCAGCTGCACAGGTCTTTCTGGAAATTCTTCATTTTGCCTAAGCTATGGTTGAGTTGAGTTTACATAGTTTACCGTGAGAAAGTGGGTTCTGAGTACCTTGGGGGTGTGTGGGGGGGTATGTTCTGTTTTCTCAACCATATCAGAAAGACCTTCAGGATAAGAGCTCATCTCTCGTTGTTTCAGTGACCTCCTCAGTGACCATGGTAGCCTTTGGTACACAAAAGCCACTCAGTCCATGTACCGATACTTTCCTGATAAGTTGTTCAGTGCCTCCCTTGTTTCATCGTCAAACAACATAGAGATTGGAAATATTTCGATAACAATGTAACTGAGAGACGGTTGGATAACCAAGCTGGGTGATGTTCTTACAGGAGCTGGCCTCGACCTCCTGATACCCCTATCTTTCATAATCCCCTCCCCTCCTGCACTGGACAAAGATTGTTCTGTGCTAGACAAACAGCATGCAGCAGAAGGTGTGTCACTCCTGAGGTTTGTATACAGGGCTAGAGAGGCAGCCCAGCGAGTGAAATGCTTACCGGGCAAGCGAGATGATCTAGTTTGAATCCCCAAAACCCACATAAAGCCAGGCTCAGCACACGTTACTAATCCCAGTGTTTATGTGTCAGAAGGTAAGGACAACAGAATCCCCAGATGCTCACAGAACACCTAACCTAGCATACTAAAGATCGAACAACAAAATCAGAGAGCCTCCATCAAAAGTCCCAACAAAGTAGAAGGTGAGAACTGACTCCTAATGCTGTTCTCTGACTTTCACTGTGGCATGTTTGTGCCTGCACTTTTACACATGAATACACACACACCTAAGATTTCAGGTATACTCTAGCTCATTATCCCTCTTCCTAGCATAACTTTGATGCAGAAAGTCTACCAGGAAAGACACTGGACTCTAATAATAAAGCTAAAGGCTGGTGCTTTTCTGAAAACTACATGTGTGAGCTAAAACACAGATTCTTTTTTGCCATTTGAGATGGCCTCAAACCCAGGCAACATCTTAACCCACAGCCTCAAAAAGAAAATAAATGAGCCTAAACCACCAGCTAACTATGTCCGGATTTAAGACCTTCTGAAACTGTGAGATCATAAGAATGACAGTTATTACAACCCCTATAGTCCCAATGTCGTGTCAATGATCCAAAGATCTCTGAAGTAACGCAACCTGACTGTGTTCTTGTTCTTGCTTAACAGGGTTAATAATTGAGGACTAAAGTAAAATCATAAATGAAAAAAAAATAATCACCAAAATAACATCAGGGTGGTAGAAATGAGAGATGTTGGAAAGAAGCATATTGGAAAGAAATCCGAATGCTGTGTTTGCCATGAACCAAACAAGGTTTCGGAACCAGGAACCAACGCCATAGTGAGAAAAAGGCACTGAGGTCTCAGGAGCTCAAATTGGCAAGTATAGAAAATCAAGAAGAGCAGGAGAAATCAGACTAAAAAAATGCTTCCTCCCAGCAGAAGGGCTCCACGGAGTCAAATTAAAACCCACAGAAGGACGTTATAGAGGCTAGTGCCCTCGGGGCTGTTCAGAAACACTCTGGAGGAGGTTACCTTGCTCTGTGCCTAACGTTGACCTCCAACCAAACCCATAGCCCCTGTGAGCTCATCGCTGACTCTCCACTCCTATCCATACAGTTACACTCTCCATTCCGTAGATTTCCAATTTGAATCACCTAACTCCTATTTCTCGGCTTCATCAGACATTGCTGATTCTCTTGGATTCAGTTTATGGCTCTGGTCCTCCAAAAAAAAAAAAAAACTAATAACTTATCTATCCCACACTAAGAATATAGATCACAGAGCTTTGTGCTTGGTTATCTGTCACATTATCGACCCCCTCCCCATTCCTTCGTTGTTCAAAAGCTCTAAGATACTGGATTTCAGTTCTATCAAGGCCTGGGGCTTCCAAATTCACTAACAGATCAAAATCACGACCATCACTGCTTTTTGAGATTGACTAACTCAGAGTACTAGGGAGTGAGGTCTAGGAGAGCATCAGTTTAACAGACTGCCCATATGGTTCCGGTGCAGCTTGACCGCCCGGCTCTATGGAGAAGTGGTACATCCAGAAATCTCAACAATCAGCTTTGGGTTGAACCGACCGACATCATTACTGCTGGAAGTTAAGGCAGATGCATCCAAACCAGGAAATGCTGGTCTCAGAAGTGATGGCAGGTGCTTCCAAACCAGGAAACTGGAATCCACAGATCTGACCCTAAAAGTAATCTGATTTAAGTTTTCTTTGCATTCTTAGAAAGATGAGCAGTATACCAAGTCAAAGAAAATGTTGGTAGCAAAGGCTGGGGGATGGGTTCATGGGCATTTCCTGAAACACTTTCAAATTCTCTGCGTTTTTAAATTCTCTAATATGAAACATTAAATAAAATTGAAAAAGAATTCTACACCTCCCAAACACAAATTTATTCTCTCCGGATTTTATTTCTGTTTCCTCCCCCACCCCTACTTTATTGTTTTGTTTGCTGTTTGTTTGTTTTCTATGATGCTTTATTGTGGTCAGAACTAACCTTAGTTGCATCAAGACCATGCCTTTCATATTTGAGATTTGCTCTATAAACATAAAAGGAAATGAGGGAAATATTTCAAACCTTGCAAAATCTCACTCCTGACACTTGAGCTACCAATGGTGTTTTAATATGTTACACAGTCAATCTATCAAAATAATTCTAAACTAAATAGGGAATCTTTTTAAAGTATTCTGATGTGTTTGATGAAGGTTACAACTCAACAAGCAATTTAGAACAGGCTGACCTGGCATTCCCAAGGCTGACCTTGGGGGCAAAGGCAGGTGCTCAAAAAAACTATCGAACTGATTCTAAAGAGACATAAATATCCAATATGGAAATCATTCAGGTTGTTCATTATTATTTTAACAATATCGCTGTGATGGTTAATCTTTGTTCCCAACTCCATGACATCTCGGACCACCTGGAGCTGGAACTGGCCCTCTGAGCATCCCTGTAGGGATTACACAAATGTATTCTCTCCGGATTAAGTCTCCTGAGCTACGCCCTCCATGGTCTCAGCATTCTCTGGGTATTAGCTGCACAGATCTCCCCTCTGCTTTTCTTCTATGAATTCACCTATCTACATCTTCCACTGTCTAAATGCAATGCCCTGTTACAGTGTTTGTTCTTCTGAACTCTTTGTAGGGTTGTTATCATTCTTATTTTACAAATAAAGCGTGCATGGTATTACCAATGTAGACATGGTCTTGCAGGAAGTAACTGGCTAAATCAACGTCAGGGTGTATCTCAGGTAAGGACTGATTACATAGTTTCATGAGCTTGAACCCCTGCACAGCAAATATCTCAGGCATGGCATGATGTAAGGGACGTAACAATTTAAAAAAAAAAATTTCTTGTGTGAAAATTCATTCTTGCACACCACAGAACGTTCCCTTACGCCCAGTTCTCCTCATCGCCTCAGGGTCGAGCTTGGGCTTCTGATGTGTCCTGGCAGGTCCTTCCTTCCTGATAATCTGGTTCAACTGAAAAATGGTCTTATCAACCTTATTATATCAGCCTTGTTTCTTAACTCTGACGCAAATACAAATAGCTGTGACCTACCTACCTGATTCCACTTAAGTCAGGGATAGTAAAACTGGTAGTGTTAATAGAGGCAGAAAACGTAAACTTCTAATATAACAAAGTATGAAAACAGAAAACATTTTATATAAGGCACAACATTTGACTTGCTAAGACCAGTTGCCAGGATAATACTCAACTGAAAAAGGAAAAGGTTGCATTTGTTGGGTTGACAAACACGTGTGCTTTCCGGAGTAGCTGATTTAAACACCGGAAACTCCAAAACTCCAATACATGTCTCCATCTTGCTTTGACCTCCGACCTACCATGTATCCAAAGAACCCAAAATGTTTTTATTTAAGTGTGGTAGTAATCATTACCCATGTTCACCTCAAAGACAGAGCTATCTTACGCTCTTGAAAACCCTATAAAAAAAGAAAAAGGGGGTTGGGGATTTAGCTCAGCGGTAGAGCACTTACCTAGCAAGTGCAAGGCCCTGGGTTCGGTCCTCGTTCTGAAAAAACAAAAACAAACAAACAAACAAAAAAAACAAAAAAAACATGGTGGTCACAAATATAATGACTAAGAAAAGAACTTCTGAAATACCAAATGTCGTTCAATGAATTGTCCTCTCCAGCCTTCCTTTAGGAGCTATCTGGGACATTTGTAACTTGTGAAAAAAAATTAATTATGAAATGATGCATGCAAGAGCTTTCATATATTCACATTTAAAATTAACATGAATAGTGACGGTGTTTCATTCTGGGGCACTCACCCGTGTCTGACCATTTTGGTTTAATTAAAACTTCCATCGTGGCTTTAGCCTGCGGCAGTCCTTTGAATTGTGTGCCATGCCATCATTCTCTGTCCTGTACACAGACATGTTGTGCTGACAGTTTTATTTCCCTGATGAACCAGTGTGAGTTAACCCAAGAATGCAAAACTACCCTGTAGTTATCCCTTTACAGTTTGCCTTTGGGTAAAGATGTAACCATTTTCTGGCTGCTTGGCACGCAATTAAGAGCCTGTGAGAAGACGGGGTTTAAAGGGCACATTGGTTAAAGGGATCATTTGGAAAAGGCAAATCTAAAGGAAGCATCACAATTTGTAGAGGATCAAACTGGTGGCAAAGCTGTATTGAAGAGAGAGAGAGAGAGAGAGAGAGAGAGAGTTGGGTGGAAGGAAGGAGTCAGGAGGGGTACTATGAGAGTATCTGATGAACAAAATTGCCAGACTGTTCCCACCATGGTTATAGTCAGCAGAGTCGGGCAGCAAGTCTCCAAAGTCAAGATCATGTCTGTAATAGAATCTAAAAGTCAAACAGAAATAGATAATAAGGGAAGCGAGAGAAGTGGATCTACCATATATGTAAAAAGAAACCACAGTAGGCTCATTTTACAAGTAGAGTGCCAATTAGAAGAGTACAATCTCCAATTTACTTGGAAGAATTCAACATATCATGGTCAAGTACTGGGAAGGAACTTAAAATAATTTGACCATTTGGATATTTCCAGGTTCTTTTTGCTTAAAGTTAAGCAGTGTGTTTGGCACTCATTAGAGCTATTTACACAAATTCCAACTACTGTACTCAGGGAATCGTGGCCAAAGTGTGTTTCCTGGGACTCATACAGTGATGTTCATCCTGTGATGAATTCTGGCTAAGACATAATGTAAGAGTATTCCCATTGTGAGGAGGCTACTAGTTCATGTCTTCAATTACCTATAGTTGAAAAGGCTTTTTAAGTTTTAAGAACTAGCCAGTCAGAGATAATACACTGTGTTCATTAAGTATCCAGCATTTGAGCTACAGTAGAGAAGGTGCCTCGGGGCTGACAGTTTTAAGTTCTAACAAATCTATTGAGCCATTTGTCCAGCCTGTAAAGTCTGGTAAATTCTGGTATAAAATTAGTAAAGTCTGAAGCTGGGAAGAGGAGGAAGTAAATGGCTCAAAGAGAACTACTATCAAGAAAGAGATAACAAGCTGTCAGCAAGAATAAGGCCCAGGCAAGACTGAGAAAACAGACTTCCCCATTCAAGACAAAAGGAAGCAAAACAAGCAGCCTGAGACCTTGTGGTGAAGGATTAACTAGACCTACCTTCAACAGAGTCCCTGGCTACATCAAGACACTGAATAACAAGACTACAGAAGTTGGAGCTCCCCATGATCAGCATAACCTATGAAGGTGGCATTAGACTGTGGTCCATAGAAAATTTCAATGGTGCAGAGACATGTGCCCTGTAGCTTGTGAAGACAGTTAAATATATGTTTTAGTGATCAAAGAGGCAAGATTGCTTAATAATTGGCTTAATAAAAAGCCTTTCATTCCCTAACTATGCCAAGTAAATGAAGTGTTGGAATATCAAATGAATTCTCTGCCAATTATATGTTATATATTGAGAAAGCAGAACTACTTATAGTACCAAGAGTTAACAAGATTGAGGAAATTCTAGCAACCAAGACAGGAACCTCCTTACTTCACTTTTCCCCTTGGGGTGTTGCCAAGAGACCTGCAAGAGACAAGCCGAAAGAGCAAAGTCATGGGCAGGATCTTATTCTGCCCAAAGAAGAGAGCTGGGAAGTTTAACCAGAAGCACCTCATTCACTAACGCCCACTACCTAAGGCACTTACGACATCACGTAAGAAGCCCACAGAGAGTCATCAAGGTAGAATACCTGTGTCTGATCTCAAAGGCAAGTTTTTTTTTTAAAGATCCTTTAAAACTTTAGCCCTAGGATAGACTTCTTTTCCAAGAGACAGTAAAGCCAACTTATATGATTCTACAGGTCAAATGATGACCTAAGCACCCTAAAACAAGAAAATAAATCATATGTTTGGTTTACACAGATCACCATCCCTAACCCTGAGTTTTCTTAGGCAAGAATTATGTCCATAAACTGATTTGGCAACCATCACTTTGCATAGCATAGACATTAGTATGTTAGGTAGGCATTTAACATTCCCTGGGGACTCCACTGGAAGAAGGAAATGGAAAACCAGACATAGCAATAAACCAGAGTAGAAGGGCCTGTTGGATCACATACCAGACAACTCAGTAGTCTGGAGTTTCATCATCTTGCTTCTCTCTTGACTAAGCTCCAGATATTATCTTCCATAGCATCTCAAACAAAACCCACTCTAGAAACAATGCCCCAGGTTTCCCAAGCACTAAATCCAGAAGACCATTTAACTAAATCATTGTAAGTTAACCCAGTCTTCAAGAAAGTGGGGATTCCATTGTACCATCTCTACTAGTGTTTGATGACATTACTATACAATGTCACTAACTCTTTAGGATGCTTCTGTAGAAGCCTTTCTCAAACTCCCTCTGTACACCCAGGAATATGTCATAGAGAATATACCCTTGTTACAACCCATGTAGACAAACCCTCAAGTAGTAGAGGGGCCAAACTATAAAAGAGAAAAAAAACAACAAAAATTTTTTAAAAAATGTGTTCTGACAAGAATAAAATAGAACTCAAAGGTGAATTGAATGCTGAGGAAATTGTATCAAATTTAGGCAGATGAGGGTAAGGAAGCGGCCTGCTAGATGTGTCATCTCTGTGGAGGAGGATCAGTTTGGTTCCATAGGGCAAATTAGATATAAGACATAGAGGTGATCTGGCATGAAAGAAAAGTCCATAAAAACTTAAGTGTGGTAGCTAGATAATGGGATTGCATTCAGCTCTGGGGTACTGAACAGCAGAAGAGCTGAGGAGACATACTGAATACTTTCTAGATGGTTTCTTAGCAACAAGGCAAAGGAAGATACCCTAGATATATCTTCATTGCCTTAATTGTAGACTCGGGGGTTACACCTCTTTTTTTTGTCTTTTTTGGTTTGTTTTTTAATTTATTCATTTTTTCATAAGAATACACTGTAGCTGTCTTCAGACACACCAGAAGAGGGCATCGCATCCCATGCCAGATGGCACATAGTTGGTGGGAATTGAACTCAGGACCTTTGGAAGAGCAGTTAGTGCTCTTAACCACTGAGCCATGTCTCCAGCCTCCTTGAGGGTACACCTCTTACCAGGAGTCTGACATCCAGGGATTAGTTCATTTCCTTGGCATGTGTAGTAAATATCTCTGAATCAATGTCTATGCCCCTATGAAGCAAGGCATAGTATCTTAGTTACTCTCTATTTTCCTAAACTTGACCCACACTACACATTTGTCAGCATGGTTTGGGAGGAGAACATTTAACTTTATGAATCAATGGGACAATACCAGTATGTTTGTCCATTTGGCAGCTGGGTCACTCACATGAGAACAACCCAGTAAGAACCCAGCATAATCTTATCCCTATCAATATGGAGGATTCATTGAATGGTTTTGGTTTTTTGTGGGTTTTTTGTGGGTTTTTTTTTTTTTTTTGGTTTTTTCGAGACAGGGTTTCTCTGTATAGCTCTGGCTGTCCTGGAACTCACTCTGTAGACCAGGCTGGCCTCGAACTCAGAAATCCGCCTGCCTCTGCCTCCCGAGTGCTGGGATCAAAGGCGTGCGCCACCACGCCAGGCCCGGTTTTGTTTTTTTTTTTTAATATGAGAAGATAATCAGTAGAAGATTTAAAAAGACATTTTAGAAATGAGATTATATGTCAGAATTCAACATTAAGCAATAAGGAAAATCAAAACAAAAACCACCATGACACACTACACCACGTCTCACCTTACCTATAATGACTAGACTAACAAAAGCTGATGTGGACATGGGGCGGGGGAACCTTTCACAATGTGCTGATACAGCTTCCAATGGTGAATCCATTTCAGATGGTAATGTGGGTGCTTCTTAGAAAGCCAAACTTAGCTGGGCGATGATGGTGCATGCCTTTAATCCCAGCACTTGGAGACAGAGGCAGGGGAAGTTCTGAATTCAAGACCAGCCTGGTCTAGAGAGTGAGTTCCAGGACAGCCAGGGGTACACAGAGAAACCCTGTCTGGCAAAAAAAAAAAAAAAAAAGAAATAAAAGCATACACTCCCTAGGAATATGGACACCATCACTCTTCCTTTTCTCTTGGGAATTACCATATAAAGTATTGGATATCTCACTGACATTTTCAAACAAAACATGTCATCCAGGTGTCCCCTTCCTTCTCTTTCCAGCTTCCATGCCTTGAGTGTTCTTCTCTACTCCCCATCCTTCATCTTTTTTTTTACCCTTTGTCCCTTTCTAGTTGTTTTACCTTTATCCACACTTATACCCATCTGTGAACACATACACACTTATACCCATCTGTGAACACATACACACTTATACCCATCTGTGAACACATATGAACATGAGAATGCAGGATCCACGTGTGACCAAGAACTCATTTCTATCGTCTTGCTGAGCTCGGATCATCTCACTGAATATAATGCTTTCCAGCTCTGTCTACTTTCCTGAAACATTCACGATTTTTGTGATTCTTACTATCAGATCAGAATTCCACTCTTTGTGTGTGCCCTGTTTTAATTATCCTGTCATCTAGCACTGGGCATCTAGGCTGCTTCCATTTCCTCAGTACTGGGAAGCGGGGAACGGTAAACACAGACGTACAAGTCTCTCTGCAATAGACAAAGCAAACCTTCAGAAAACTGCTCCAGCGCTGGGTAACTGGGTCACATAGCAGTTCTATTTTTAGTTTTTTGAGAAACCTCCACGCTGCTTTCCCTGATGGCTATTCTAGTCCCCGGTCCTGCTAGCAGTAAATAAGAGTTCCTGATGACTATCATCAAGAGCTCTGACAGCAACATTATTCTTTATTAGCTACTTGGGAATATTCCAAATGGTCATCAAGTGATGGCGGATGAAGACGATGTGTTGCCATCCTGCAGAAAAGCACGAGTGACTGAAAGGTTAGTATGTACTATATCATGAAGGAATCGAAAAGGTGAACTCTGTAAAAGAGATCAGTCATGAGACATTGGACCTTTATTTATGTGGGTCCTCTTATATCAAAGTCTAGGAAGGACACATCTACAAAGATTGAACGCATATCATTGGTTGACTAGATGCAGAAGTGGGAAAAGAAGGTATCTCCGGTGGACATACTAGATGTTTAGGTGATAATAAAAACATTTACAAACTAAATTCTGCAAAAGATCTTATAATCCCCCAAATACACTAAAAAACATTTATTGTAATTAAAATGAATGATTAAGCATGGTGATGGGGCCAGAAGATGACTCAGTGGATAAGAACCTTGCTACTCTTTCTGAGGACCGCGGTTTGGTTCCCTGTACCCACACAGAACCTGCAACTCCAGTTCCAATCTCAAATGTTCTTCTGGCCTCTGTAGTTCCGGGCATGCACTTGTTGTACATACATACATGCAGGCAACTTCTACATACACACACACAAAAAGGTGAAAGTAAATAAATGCTTTGAAAAAACATAACATAAAAAATGATAAGTGTCAAAGAATGAGCAGACAGATGCAGACTGTTTTCCTGGCACACTCAGCTGCTCTGACAGAGTTGGTTTGTTTTCTCCTTCCTTCTGCATCTCAGGGGAGACACTGTTTAATTTCCCAAAGGCAAGAGTCATCTACAGATTAAAATCTGTGGTGTGTGAGCCCAAACCCATTATCAGGAAAATATGAAAGGTTATGACATAAGCTTTCAAATGAGAGCACTTGTAGATTACTCATTGTAGTCTCATGTGGGGTTTGGAGAGATGGCTAAGAATAGTTGGGTGGTTAAGAGGACTGGGTGCTTTTGTAGAGCAGGACCTACATGGCAGGTCAAAACCATGGGCAACTCTAGTTCCAGGGACCCTGATGTCCTCTTTGCTGTCCACCTGCCCAAACTCCTCACACCAGGTATTCATACATACAAGCCAACACCCTGTATGTAAAATATATATAAAATAAACATATTTTTAAAATGAAAAAAATGATAAGTGTTAAATATACAGGGAAAAATGATCTCCAAACATTTTATATTATATTGCCACGAGCCTTTCACTAAAAATGTAAGTTTTTATTTTTAATATGTATTCACTTTTTCCCAAAGAAAACCATAAATTAAGTAAGATATTATGTGGAGCATGTAAAAGCCATAAAAGTAAAATAAAAGATTTCATGCAGATGATACCTCAGTATAAAATTAAAGATTTGATTGTAAGATTGTTTTTTTCAGAATAATGACAGAGAGAGATTAATGAGCAAATGAAATTTCAGAGTAATGGACATGACAATAGGAAATTGTACGATGGAGAAGACCACCCATGCAGCAGAAGCCTGCAGAACACTCATCAAATGGAAAGTCATGTTCAAAGTGATACCATACTTGTATGAGCAACAATCAAAATAAACCCAGCTGTTCCAAGGATAGCAGATACTCAGGAAGATGGGATTGCAGATGATATTCATAATAAATGTCAAGCAAGAGACTACTGAAAAGGAGAGGCAGGAGAAGTGTAAGGAAACATCCCTACAACAACGAAGCTTCCCAATATGCGATGCAGTCTCCTGCCAGGAAGAATAGAGTTAGTCACATCAGTCTGCCTATTATGGTGACTAAATTATTATAGGAAGGTTTACACCAGGCTTTGGGGTACCAATAGAGCTATAAATCCCTTAAGTTTGCTACATCCTTTTTTTTTTTTTTTTTTTTTTTTGGTTTTTCGAGACAGGGTTTCTCTGTATAGCCCTGGCTGTCCTGGAACTCACTTTGTAGACCAGGCTGGCCTCGAACTCAGAGATCCGCCTGCCTCTGCCTCCCGAGTGCTGGGATTAAAGGCGTGTGCCACCATGCCCAGCTAGTTTGCTACATCCTTAAACTTTCTTCATTATTTCGCATTATAAAATAAGGGTCTCCATTGAGTCTGATGGTTATAATATGATATCTAAAAAGAAGTGGTTACAAACAACAAAGGAATATCCCATACAGAAGCATCTTACCAGTGAGCTGGAAACAGTAACTGGATGGAAAGTTCGGGTCCATTTCCAAAGGGAGCACGCCTGAGTCTGAACCTTTTCTCTGCAGCCGTCGCACGGACCATCTGGTGTTTTTAAGCAGCGTACAACATGAGCTAAGTGTTGCTAGGAAGGAGTAACAGGACGCTACGCACTGTGTCATCAGGTCAAGGAGAGAGGAAGAAGCCCATTCTAACTGGTTGGATTTTTTTTAATTGGATATTTTCTTTATTTACATTTCAAATGTTATCCTCTTTCCAGGTTTCCGTGCCCCCGGCCCCAGAAACCTTCTATCCCATCCCCTCTCCCCTTGTTCTATGAGGGTGTGCCCCCACCCACTCCCACCTCCCCGCCCTTGCATTCCCCGACACTGGGGCATCGAGCATTCACAGGACCAAGGGCCTCTTCTTCCATTGATGTCCAACAAGGCCAACCTCTGCAACATATGCAGCTGGAGCCATGCATGGGTTCCTCCATGTGTACTCTTTGGTTGGATTTTTAAACAGAATATTCCGCAGGTACAGTTCAACTGAGGGCTCTGCCCAAGGTGAAATGTAGAAAGGAAAGGTGAATGTAGAAAGGAAAGCACGGACAGGTGATTAATGGTGACGTAGGCATTTGTAGATGTTGATAACCAGTGCTTCCTAATGCCAGGCCACAGGGCAAGTTCATCTCCAGTACACAAAGATGGATTTCCCGTGGCTAGAAGTGGGACCCAGGTGCTTTGAAGCAGGCCAGAAACACAGATGTTCTCATGACCTCATCATACCGTGCGGCATTCACTTCTACTCCCCTGCATCTCTGCTGCCCAAGCATTGATAGTGAGGCACCAGAAAGCATTTAGAGACGTGTCACGGATTTAATTTCTACAGCCAATGTCTCTTGCAGAAACAGAAATCACTGTGTATCACCCTGGTTTCTTTCACTAAGTCACGTGGGAGAGGTTGCTAATCCTACCATCTTTTCACCAGGATTTTAAGTGGTTAAAAAAAAAAGAAGAAAAGACAAGAAAAAAAGAAAAAGAAAAAAATAATCATGGTACTGTAACTGAGGATGTAATCAAAGAGTTCACCCAGAATGAACAAAGCCATAGAGTCAGTCACCAGCATTTCAAAACAAAAACAAGCCAGGCAGTGCTGGCACTCGCCTTGAATCCCAGCACTTGGGAGGCAGAGGCAGGCAGATTTCTGAGTTCCAGGCCAGCCTGATCTTCAGAGTGAGTTCCAGGACAGCCAGGGCTCCACAGAGAAACCCTGTCTGGAAAAGGAAAACAAAAAACAAACAAACAAAACTTGTTATTTTGGAAAGAAGGCATCTTCCACTTCATTCATATTTGGAGAATTCTATAAGACTTTGTCAATATCGACCAACCAGTATCCCCAAAGCTCCCAGGGACTAAACCACCAACCAAAGAAGAGTACACATGGAGGTACCCATGGCTCCAGCTGCATATGTAGCAGAGGATGGTCTCATCTAACATCAATGGGAGGAGAGGCCCTTGTTCCTTGAAGGTTTGATGCCCCAGTGTAGGGGAATGCTAAGGCGAGGAGTGGGAAGTGAGAGAGAAG
>LR751619.1:0-143507 GCA_902729485.2 Mus minutoides | reverse complement strand
CTGGTGTGCTGTTGTATCTAGGACTTGATGTGGTGGGTGAGTTTGGGTCTGGTGATGCCAAGTACCCTTGGATTCTGTTGCTTCTGTTCTTGCGCTTTCCTCCTGCCATCTCTGCCCGAGGTGACCTGGCTTTGGTGCAGACCAGAAAGGACCCGCTGTTTTGCCCTGGTCCCTTATCAATCTCCTGGCTGATGTCTCAGGTTCCACAAGATTGGGCCGGAACAGAGGTTGTGTTCCCCTCCTCACCTCACTTCTAGAGATAGCTTGGGGAGTCCCGAAAGAGCCTAAGAGAGTGCACAGAGCCTGAGGCCCGGGCCCTGAGCTCCTGATGTGGTCTTAAAGTCCTGGAGTTGCTGGGCTCAGAGGAAAGATGGTGGGGTGGCGGGTGCTCTGGCTGGGAGAGGCCCAGCCTCTGGTGGGGCGGAGTTCTCGGATCCTGCCTCTGGGGGCAACCGCTGACCCGATGCTCCCAACACCACCTCTGCACTGCACTCACGTGTAACCCCGATGTGATCTTAAAGTCCTGGGATGTCCCTAGCTGTGACCGCTGGGCTCAGAGGAAAGATGGCCGGAAATAATCTCTTTTTATCTGGTCTCTTATCAAGATGTTGTCCCTGATCTTAAAAAAAAAAGTAAAAAGAAAAACAGCCGGGCCTTGGTTGGATCAGATGAACAAAAATGACATTCTCAGGTTGACTACTCTAGGATCTTAGGTGTGGTGTGTTTTTTTTTTTTTTTTTTTTTTTTTTCTTATTCTTTCATCTATAATATGGGAGATATTCAAATATTCTCTCCCAAACAGTTGCCATGAACATTAAAAAGAACTGATACTGGCATCCAACCAAATACTGACTGGTTTCCGTCCACCAAATGGAAATTCACCTGTTGGGATAATGCTTATTCTCTCCTTTGTCTTTGTATGTGGGTTCTCCAGATAATCGATATCCTTTGCATAGTTCCAAATTCACATTCCTTCTCTATTTCTGGTTTTTTTTTTTTTAAGTATTTAATCTATTGTAGGGCATCTATATACAGAAAAATAGAGAATATTATTTATAGGAAGCAGAGATGAGTTTGTGAGAGTAATCACTTCCATCCTTCTAAAATCATTTTGGTTGCAAGAGTTTAAGGCATTATTAGGTTACACAGGATCAGTAACCTAAAAAGAATAGTGTGGTTCATAATTTAAATTTTAAACAAGAATGTGTGCAATAGCATGATGCTATGTTTCAATGGCACTGAGTTTGCAGGCTAGTAATTAAATTACACACAATATTTCAGAAGTAGATTTGCAAATTTCCCAAACTTTCTTTAGCTGTAATAGAATATTAATTGACAGAAATGCCTTTGGTGGGAATATTTAAAATTTAAAAAATGATAACTTTGGAAAATTTCTTTTTTTTCAGACATATTGAAGGGTATTTATTTTACTTTTGATATATGGATTACTGAGTGTGAAAAAGATGAATTTTGCTTACTATAAATATAGGTTTTTGATTGTGCCATTTAAGAATTAGAGCTAGGATGGAAACTGGGCCTTGTCTAACACTAATTGATTATTTAACGTCTACTAAGTAAGGAGGTTCATCACTGGTCATGGTCTGTGCCAATGATCTCAATTACCTGATTATATGGAAACCATTTCACAGTTATCTCTGTATTATAGACATATCAGCATATTTAATCATATATCCAACTTACTAAGAAATGGAATGAAGATGGGAAAAGAGAAGAAAGATTACTGGTAAAATCCACCCACAGGCCTATTTCAATAGGACATCTTTAAGAATACTTAAGTGTTAAGATAGCATTTTACAATTGTATGGTTTTAGCCTGTAGTGGTGAACCTTATAAAAAACACACTAATTTGCTTTGTTGGTGATTATGTAATATTTCTTACCTATGTCCTTACTAGAGGTAATGAAGAAGAGTTTTTTTTTAATATTTATATTAGTTTTAATTGACTATTTTATTTATTTACATTTCAAACGTTATCCCCTTTCCCGATTCCCACCCAGAAACCTCTTATCCCACCCCCCCTCCTCCTGCTTCTATGAGGGTGCTCACCCACTCACCCACCAACTCCCGCCTCCCAGCTCTCACATTCCCCTACCCTGGGGCATCGAACCAGGAAGAAGACTTTTAAAACTGGTCTCACTAATTTTGCACCAATTAAAAAACTGCACGCATATATTTGATAAATAAATAAATGTAGGAATTATATAGATGAATAATTGAAGGAAGACACTAGTTGTATTGGTAGTGAGTATTTCCTCTCTGCTTGTAAGAATTTCCATGTCGCAGCTATATCTCTTTTGTACATTCATCAGTTTTTTCATCACATGTTCAACTCTCTAAGAGATGGGAGAAGGAGGGAAAGGGGAAGAAAGATTACTGGCAAAATCCCACTCTAATCTTAGTATGTGTAGAAGTTATCAGTCCCTTCCTGCTGGCTTTTTCCAGGAGTTAAAGGCCAGCTTAAGAATGTCAATGCCTTATGCCAGCAAGATAGTGCTGAAAGGGCCCGGATATAGCTGTCTAGTGGGAGACTATACCAATGCCTGGCAAACATGGAGGTGGAAGCTCACAGTCAGCTATTAGATGGAACACAGGATTCCCAAGGAAGGAGCTAGAGAAAGTACCCAAGGAGCTGAAGGGGTCTTCAACCCTTTAGGTTTAAGAATAACATGAACTAACTAGTACCCCCTGAGCTCATGTCTCTAGCTGCATATATAGAAGAGGATGGCCTAGTTGGCCATCATTGGGAAGAGAGGCCCCTTGGTCATGCAGACTTTATATGCCCCAGTACAGGGGAACGCCAGGGCCAAGATGTGGGAGCGGGTGGGTAGGGGAGCAGGGCCGGGAGGGGGGAGGGTATAGGGAACTTTCTGGATAACACTTGAAATGTAAATGAAGAAATTATCTAATTAAAAAAAAAGAATGTCAATGCTTAACACTAGTGGTCTTCACAATAGACGCTGTGGGGTAGAAAATAGGTACCTTTTCCCTTACACCTTCATATCTCCCCACTGGGCTCATTGGGTTTATTTCTAAAATATTTCTTCTGAGTATCCCACTTAAATATCTTGAAAGCACATAAAAGTACTTAATTATAGAATACATTGACTGGGATTTTGTTTTAGAAATAAATTTATAAGGCGGAGATGAAAAACCTGAACATTTATGTCCCAAATGATTGTATGGTGTAGATAAAGGCAAATTTGTAAGAACTGTTTGTAAGAATTACCCAAACTCTTAGTTCAGCAATTAATTTCAAATAACTACCCACCTTAAAAAAATAAAAAAAACAAAAAACCCTTGCTTTAATTGTATACGAGCGAGCCTGTGCATTCAGCGACTCAGGATATTAGTTATAAATAGCCTTGAATCTTTAATGCAGCCTTTCTCAGGCAAATTGTCCTAGTACCCATCACAGGATTTAACTAAATTAATATGAAACTGGAAAGAGAATTGTTCATATTTTAATCTTTATATATATGGGTCTATGTTTGTGCTTGCTAATGCAAACATGTGCAGTTCAGACAAACATGCTGACATATGTGTGGCATTGGAGTAACTGTATGTATTTGTATAATGTGTAATTATGTATGTGTTTGTGCAGCTATATGTGTGCACATGTGTATTTACATGTATATTCATGTATATTAGTCTTCTAATTTCATAATTTGCTTTGTTACAGATGTCACTCATTTATTCGAGTGACATATTTGTTTTAAATGCTATAATTTGTGGTTTTATATTCAAGCTCTTGTCCTAGAAATTTATAGACTGTATTTAAAGCTGTTGTAATATATCTCTAGTGCTGAAGAATTGGGTCATATTTAAACGTATTTTCTTTTCTATATTTGTGATGGTATAAACTTCCTTTACTATGTGTGCTTCTTCTATAATAAGGCATAATATGGTGATATCTTTTAAACATTTATAAGCAAATTGCTTCTTTAACTTATAATAAAACAATGCTTACTGCAGCAATTCATAAGCTAATATTGGCAAAGGAGGTAAACAAAAATAAAATCCTTAATATGATGTAACCCTTGCTTAATATAGTTCAATGTGAAATTTCACCTTCTCTGTGTGACATTGCTAATAAACAGTTTTTTTTTAAAAAAAATTTATTCACTTTACATCCCAATATCCATTCTCCCTCTCCTCAAAGTACACTCTCACACAGATCCTCCCCACATCCCCCCCCCCCCCACACACACAGATAGAGAGGACTTGGGATTAGATCAAGTCTGGACAATAAAGGCAAAGACATTAAATGAGCATTTATGAGAGGTGATAAAAATAGCCAATAGGTATATGAAAAAAAGGTTGAAAATCCAGCATCACTCATCACCATGGAGATGCAAATCAACGCCAGGTGAGCAACCATGTGGATGGCTACTATCAAGAAGACAAGAGATAACCAGTTCCAATCTGTGGAGCAAAAGGAATGCTAATGAAGCTTGGCGCAGATGTAAATTGATGAAGCCATTAGGGAAGCACAGAGTAGAGGGTCCTAAAGAAAACAAAACAGATCCTTTACATGAGCCAGCGGTCCCTCTGCTGTGAATATATACAAAGACAATGCCTTTCTGACACAATAATTGGCCATAATTAATAATGTCTTTTGTTAATCGTTACAAAGATATGGTGAAATTCAGGGTGTGGATAAATGCCAACTCCTATAATTTAATTTGAGGATTATCATTAGTCTGATTTCATTTTGTGTTAGAAGTTTTGAAATAAATGAAGAATGTGTTCAGGATTACAATGTAGATGGGTGCCTCTGTCAGCCATGTGCTCTTGCTTCTTCCTTGTTCTAGATAAGCTACAGATAGTTTTCAACAATCAAGTAGATGAACAATAATGTATGCACGAGTCTCTTGTCCCTTAAGTTTGTGTTATTCATGGATGTCTAATCTGTACCTTGTAAAATGACTGTCCATCTGCTCAAAACTATGATCGGTCTTGGGACTCTTGATACTAGTCAAATTTTGTGGAAGGCCGACACCAGGACATGATTTGAGAACACTTGAGGTTACAGTTGAGTTCTAGTATCATCAAATTCTTGTTTAGAGTCTTTTATAGGTAGTCATGAGGCTGGAGAGTAAGCCCATTTTTCCCAGGTAGTCTTGTTTCTTAGAACCAGCCCGTGGAAATGCAGTGTTGTTAAATGAAGGGTTGTAATGGTGGGGGCACTTGGATTTGGAGTTTAAAGTATCTTAAGTTTGGAAGAAAGGATGAAATGTGTCAGAAGGCCTTTACAAACTGACCTAGCTAACTAGTTTCCATTTATACAGGACTGTAAGATTTGGCAAGCTTGCAGAATGAGTGAATAAGAGGTGATGTAGGCTCAGGGGTTACAGCAGGACCTTTGAGTGCATTGGCTTCCCAAAGTGTTAAAACAAGGATGAGACCATAACAATCCCTGGAATGACAGCTGCAAATGTTATCTCTAAGGTGTGGTTACTGGCAGATCTCTGGATTATGAAGATGAATGAGGCCATGTGGAGAAAGGCACTAGAGGCTCCATAATCTAGAAAACATACAAGAGAAGACATTCACAGGAGCTCTGGGCAACACTGCAAAATTAAGCATCACAAAACACCCTGTTGTAATGAGACAGGTAGAAATATGATGATAGGTAAAATACAATCTAATTATGGAGCTCACAACAGCTTTTTCTTATAGTCCATTTAAAAAAAATTAAGCTTGCATCTAAAAATACAAAGGAAAATACAAATGTTTCTTGTTACTAAAGTGCTTCTTTAGAGTATGTCAGTCTGCCAAAAACCACATTTAACTAGAGGGGGAAAAACAGTTGATGGCAAAATACCCAGAAGCAGTTAGGCATTATATCTGAAAACATATACACTGAAAATATTTCTTTACGAGAATGGGCAGTTAAGAGCAATAGGAATGTCTCTATTATTCTTAGATAATTCTACATTAAATACAAATTTTGATGAGCAATAAAACATGTTCTTGCTTTTAATAGCTCTACTATTGAGGAACACAGTAGGTATCGACGAGATAAGTGTTGGCTTAGCCATAGGAAAGAGCTATTCCCACAAGTGTGTCAGCCAGTCTTTCTTAGGTAACCAAGATCACCTCTGCTTTGGCAAATATTTGAAGCTGCAATACTATAAAAATCAAAAAGTTATTGCAGTTAGATCCAGATCTCTTAATCTATCCTGATATAGCCCTAAAGTTGGGCTGTACAAGCCTTTCTGTCATTCATTATTAACAAAGAGACAATAGGAGCTTCTCTTTTAATAATAAATAAAAATGTTTGAGGTTATAGCACATGGTTTCGCTTAGCCCTAAAGCTGTCGAGGGCCATTAGCTCTGGAACCAAGCCTTGCTACCAAAAGTCTGTGCAGACAGTCAACTTTTGAGTTGCTTCTTTCCTCTAAAAAATCAGAGTCATCCTCATTCTCTACTTAATGACAGAAGGAAGAGTGAATTGTTTTGCTAGGTGTGAAACCAGTTACTCACACCATCTCTAATCCTGGAGCTGGAAGAGAATTTGGAGTAGATGGGTCTAGAAATGAGTGAAATTTTTTGATAGAACATGGCTCAGTTTTCAACGGGATGCAGAAGCTTGCCAACTTTATCCATCATTAGAAAGCTTCAAATTTGAACTTATAATTGACTGGAGATTGAAAGCAAGGTACGAACATTTTGTCACTCTTCACCTTCAATGTTTGTTTTTCTCTGGCACACAAACTTCTGGTGGGTATTAAAAGTCTCCTCTCAGTTTCATGTCTTTGGCTTTCCTGCCTCTATGTCCCCCTACTCTAATGGTCTATGGGACAGCTGGCAAGCTCTATTTCAGGTGGAAAACTGCATGGCCAGTTGACCAGACTATTCACCACCCCTCTCCTTTGTCATTTTAAAATGCAACAGTTTCATCAAAATACTTCCATGAGGTTTTTGAGTTCAAAGACATTCTCTGCACTAGGCTAGGATAAAACAAGAAAGCTAAAGCAGGCAGAGACCTGTGCAGCCCTTACCTTCTTATCTCTTGGGCAGATAAGACAGTCTTTTCATGTCCAAACAGTAGTTTGTCTTTGCCACTTAGTGTCATTTCTGATCCCAGCAAACCATTGTGGCCACTCCGTTCTCATGCTGCGTAGAAATAAAAATAATTCATCTCTGTCATTTTTAAAGTGACTATTATAGAGAATGATACCTTATAAATATCACTCCCAATGGTATATTTTCACAAACACATTAATTATCCATAAATATTGCAACTGGGCTTTAATAGCAGCAAACAAACCAAATTGTCCAGCCAAGAGTGGGGCACTGGATGACCACTAGTTTTGTGAATCCACAAATGTACTCAGGGGACAGTAGCATGATAGACTATTTGAAGCCACCTGCAATTCCAACATAGTTCCCTTTTCTTTGCTGATGAGATTAAGTGCCTGAGAGCATTGCCATTATTCTTAAGTAGGCTGTCACAAGGCTCTCTGCAGGCAGACCATTTGCAGGAAAGAAACAGGATGTCCCAGGAAGTGCTTAAGAAATGAAGTTACCAGAAACTGAGCTCTTAAGAGTTTACTGGCTTTCTCAGAAGAGAAAAAATATGCAAATATGCACTACTTATTAAGGTGTTCAATTTCTAGTAAACTTTTTAAAACATTACTATGTAAGTTTCAGGAATATATATATATATATATATATATATATATATATATATATATATATATATATAAATAAATGGCATCTAGGCATTACATAGATATCCTGTGTGGAAGATTTCATTGCAGCTAGCTTTCATTCTTTCTTTATCCTAAGAGAATCTTTTAAAAGTTTTTTTCCAACTATTTATTTTTTCCTAAACCAGTTGCTTTCCTGTGGAAACCCTGCCTAAAAGCTACAAGCTTCATAGCTTGTTATCTTCTGTGATGGATTCATTAAATGAATGAAATGACCATCCTGGTGATTCTTTGAGATGAGTCAGCATTGGCCAGTGAAGGGCCAGGATGATCTTTTGGAAGCAGTGTTACGTTCAAGGAAATTGTAAAAGTGGAAATGGCTACAGGTTATCATCACATTGTAAAATGTTTCTGAAATTGCTATAGTCCCATTGTGCTGTGTCTAATGACGGTGCCAAAGTTACAGGTGCCTGAACTGAGAAGAGGAAACACAAGATTCTAATATTTGGTAGGTAGGTTGATTTATCTACCAAATCAACCTACCGTATAATATCCCCAACTTGAGACTTCTCTTGTGTGAGACAAATATTCTCATAACCCAGTTACTTTCAAACAGTGTTGCAATTCCTCTCACCTGTTAAGATTTTATACTAATCAACATCTCAATGCAAAAATCAAATGAGATCTTAGCTAACAATATACTTGATTTATTGGAAAAATATCTAAGAAATATATTCATTAGTCAGTATATGTGAAAGAAGACAGTGGGACTAGAATCTGTGTGAGAAGATGTGGGCATTTAATGTGGCCTCTCCATACAAAGACTTTGAAAAGGGAATCTTCATCTACATTTTGGGGAAAAAAACCTTCTAGATGCAAATACTTCATAGCTATTGGTGTAAGAAAATGAGAGAAGACATTCTCTGACAGCATGCTTCCTTTCCTTTTAATTTTAAAAGATGGTGACTTACAAAGTAAATATTTATTCTTTAAATACAAATGAAGACTGGGGAAATAAACCAGGCACAAAGTACTCCAAAATTAACTGAAGTTGACTTAAAAGAATTCATTGTTCACAGTTTCTTGGGCCAAACTGGAGAGTACCTCTGTTCTGCTGCATTGAAATGGCCAGCGTCTCAGACAGACACATTCCTCTTCTCACACATAGCTCCCACTTCTTTCTCTCTGTCCATCTGTTCACAGCCCTTTAGTACATTCTTCTCAGTTATTTCCAGATTTCCCTTTTTATTCTTTTACACTTATGCTAAATATATATGAATATAAATAAATATAAATATATTAAACCTAGGAAAATAGATGTATGTATATTTGAAGTCATGTTTGAATATTGCTTTCTTAAATAGTGTATCATGTTTGAATTTTATTATAAAATTATTGAAATTTTTATTGAAAATTTATTTTTTGTGAAAAATCATTTGATGAAAATGTAAAAGTCAGTGTTGAGAATTGAGCATTTTATTTCTCAGAATAGCATGCTGTGCATTTGAAGTTTTGTTCTCATCCCATTTAACAGATAGTGTAGACAATTCTGCAGAGTTTGAGGTCTCATTGTCAGAGAATAGTGAACATCTGCGATTGATCATACTCAAATCCAGTTTTACTATCTAGTCCTGAACAGTTCATGGAAAAGAGTTATTTATAATTTTTAACTTATTTAAAATGGTTGCTTTTATTTACAATGCTAATAAAAATGTAAGAATCCAAAATCCTGGTGTATTTTCTAAGTTATTACTATTCTTATTTTTATGGTACTTTTTTGTCTTTTGCACTTTCTTTCTGAAGAATTTAACTTAAAAATCTATCTCTTGAGTTTCTCTAAAATGTAGACTTTCACGCAAAATTGTACTTATAGAAAGACATTTTCTCTTTGAAGAACGTTTAGGGTGATTGAAAAGAAATCAAGAAAACTTCAGTGTCTTAAAAAATCACGTGTTCCCCCAAACTCAAATATGCATTGGCAGTGAAGAATCTTCTAGATTTAGTTCAACAAATAAACAAACAACATTGTTCTTGGGCGTTCAGGATGAGGTTTCATAGGTTCATATCTCCCACCCCCCATCTATTAAAATCTTGTCTGACTCAGACTAGAGACTTTGTTCTGTGTCTAGTTACTGCTAGGTTCTAGTCTAGCACTTTAGGAAATCTCTCCTGCTGTCCAACCCCCTTGTTTCTCTTCACCTGTAAGATTCAGAGCAGCCCAGCTGTAAAGACAGTTTATTTCACCTAGGATTTACTACTAATCCTATGCACATTTATTCCTGTCCCAGCTGGCAAGCATCTCCTGGAAACCACGTTTCATTTACCATACTTGGGGAGGTATCATCTTTAATCAGACCTCATCAATCTAAATAACCATCGGAGCTTTTATCGCTAAGAAGTAAATTGTACAGTCACTGGACTCCTCTTTAGAAAGCATTTTAATTGAGAAGTGTTTCCTTTTGTTAAGAACATCTCTGTTGATAAAGAGACACCTCAGCTGATGCCCCGGCAGCTAGTAGTAGCTAGTAGGTATGAGAGAGTTTGGTCTGTATTTTTCTTTTACCTGTGTCAATTTAGCTGAGGGTTTGTCCAATTTAACTGAGTGTTTCTCCTTTGAGTGGAGAATCAGTCAAATGAATAGTGTAAATTGAAATAGTAATGATCTTTAACAAAGCCACTGTTTTTGTTTTTGTTTTGCTTTGATTTTGCTGTGTTTGTTGGTTTGTCTTTTTTGTTTTGTTTGCCTCGTGGCTCAAGTTAATTTTAAAGCATTTATTGTTTATTGTTCCACGCAGAATTTCCTAAGCTTCTCTGCAGATGGGAACCAGGGCTGTGCCTCATGCTGACCCTCCTGCAGCCGTAGGATTCTGAAGGTGACATCTAGTCTCAGGAGCTGTCACTGCATGATCTATTGCTTGATAAAGAAAGAGAGACTGTACTCTCTGACCCCAATTCCTTCACGCCTGGAACAATGCTTCTTGCTAGAAACTCTAAATTGACCTTCCGTGGTACCGTTAACTTCCTACATGTATGTGGGAAACGTTTCCCAATTTATGTTAAAATGCTGAGATGATCAGGTGTCTTTGTCACCTTAAAACATGCTTTTCACACTGCTCCTTTTTAAGCTCCTCATACTTCCCTGAAGTTACCCATCCCTTGTAATAATAAGGGGTACTGCTAGTAAAATTTTGTTTTCCTATAAAAAATTACAGAGAATAGAAAAACTAAGGAAGCATGTCTTTTTTTTTCCCCCTTCAGGTTATAGGTGTCTGGATTTCAAAGACATGTTTTGGAGTGAATCTAGTTTTAAAAAATGCATATTAGAAAGTTCATTTTCTGTTTTAACTTTTCTACAATAATGTTATCAGTTGCCTTAGAGATGTGAAAATGGCCATGGGAGGAATTAAACTGAAAGAGAGATTTGATTTTATCAGTGGTTGTTCTTACAATTTCAAAAGCAGGGCTGCCACTGTGATACACTGACCCCTGGGTATATGAATTCACAGGTATCTATGAAGTAGTGAATTTCCCAAGTACACATTCTGCTGTCTCATGACTTTCAACTCCCCCTGCCCCAATTTCTGTCACTGCATCTGTCCCTAAGTGTGCTGGTATTGTGCCCTTACACTGTAAGCCTATTCTCTTTCCTAATGGAAAGGCAGGATGGGGAGGGCATCTGCAATACCATTTCCTTAGGGATTCTGAGCTGCTTCTCTTTAGGACTCACCATCTTTCATTAGAATTCCCATAGTGCTTTGGGTCACAGAACTTCTTGGGTAATCACATATAGCCTTATGTAACTTACTTGTAAAATTTGTGCTTTCTGGATGCATTCTTGCGTCATGAGGTCATAAACTAGTTCTTCGTTCTCTAATGTTTTCTACAGCATGAACACACAGTAGGTGCTGAAATGCTCATTTATACATTGTTGTTCTTTATGGTTATGTGAGGAGACAATATTCTTTAAGAAAATGGGATAAGAGAACTGGATGGCCTAGTCTAGAATCACACCCCTAAATTTATTTATTATGAACACTGGATAAGTTGTGTAAATTGATAAACCTGTTTGCTAAATGAGAATGAAATACCCTCCTTTCTGCACTGCATAACTCCCTGTGGAAATTAAATAGCACAATCTGTGTAAAATATATAAGACAGAGGAACTTGAAACTCAAGTCATTTTATTATTAATTTAGCTAAAGGTTTTTTTTTTAATCTAAAAATCCAGCTGTTGGAGAATATTAGTATACAAAAATTGGGGAAAGAACGGGGAATCTTTCCGTTTCCATTTTCTTCTAAAATTATTCTTACATTTATTTATTTGGCTTGTTTCTCTCTCTCTCTCTCTCTCTCTCTCTCTCTCTCTCTCTCTTTCTCTCTCTCTCTCTCTCTCTCTCTCTCTCTCTCTGTGTGTGTGTGTGTGGGTGTGTGTGTGGTACAGTCTGTATGTGGAAGTCAGAGGACAATTTGCACAAGTCAGTGCTCTCCTTTCATCTCCAAATGTTGTAGCTTTAAAAAGTCAAGCTCAGGCCATCAGACATGGTGTCCAGTGCCTTTCCTCTCTTAGCCATCACACCAGGTCCTAAATCTATACTTTAAATAAATTTCTAATCTTCCTTTGATATTTGCTTTTTAATAATCTGAGTAATTCAGCTACCTATTGAAAATCTCAAGAAATATTAATTCTATTTCTTTACCATGTGCATCAACCTTGCGTGTTTATGTGTGTGCTTATACTGAGACCCGCAGTCTGATTTAGAATGTTCATCTAATATGTTTCAATACATTTGTCAATCATTTAATCTTATGTAACTGGAAGCCTTCTCCAAATTCCCCTTTATGGGGCTGAAGACTTCATAATCAAAATTAATAGTCTGAATAACTATAAAAAAGTAATAATTGTTTTTCTTTCCCATGGGAAGCAAATGGATTAAAACACATTAAGTCACACCAAGATTTTATGCCCTTCTCTTGGTATTCATGAAAGGCAGAGGATTTATGATATTGGGATAGCTCCCATGCAAGGTTCTCATTGTCCAGACCTGCTCAGTTATAGCTTTATGTCCATACTAGACAATAAAGATCAGTTATCCTTTGAATAGCTGGAGTTAAGAAGTATGTTCAGGGGGCTGGTGAGATGGCTCAGCAGGTAAGAGCACCCGACTGCTCTTCCGAAGGTGATAAGTTCAAATCCCAGCATCCACATGGTGGCTCACTACCATCCGATCTGGCTCCCTCTTCTGGAGTGTCTGAGGACAGCTACAGTGTACTTGCGTATAATAAATAAAATAAATCTTTAAAAAAAAAAAAAAGAAGTATGTTCAGATGTCAACTAAATCTGTGTCCAGGGCAGCAATGATGTGTCATTACTGAACAAACCAGTTTATCAACTAAGTGACCCTGGACTTCGAAGCTTAGGGCTAGAAGCAATGTTAATATTTCTATGTATTTGTATAGTGAAAAATAATAGGAAAATAATATTTTTTAATCTCATGGCATACTGGAACTTTAATTTTTGCCACTCTAAATATAAGAACCAATCCTAGACTAGAACAATAGATAGCTTCTCACTTTTGGGAAGCTTATAAAATGCCTTAATCATTTTCTCCCACAGAATGAATCTTATCATTTCTTTCAGCAAGGTTATTGATATTATCCTTGAATGCAAACATAACATGTTCAAAAACTGGGGATTTGAAAGAAAGTATGGATCTGAATTGATAATACTTCGAGGCTGCTTTCAAAATTGGGTGAACTACGATAGTCCTCTCAGAGGGTTTGGAAAGCTGTCTCCTTTTTGCAATCTCAGGTTGGCTGATCCACAAAACCATCCAAGGAAGAGGAAAGCTGAAGTTGAAACCATTTTTACTCTGGCCATTCTACCAAGAAATGTGAATCCCAACTTTGGGATGTAGCACTGACTGAGTGTTAGAACGAATTGCATGCTTCTACATAGCTAATACTGTATATTGCACTTTCCGTTAAGTAATGGGCTATTCACTCCTGTCCTATCATGTCCGAGTGAGAGGACACAATGAACGAGGCAGAATGGTATTGCCACGGGGTTGATTTCAAGTAAACAGGAGTGTGTTCTGGGCAGCACATTGCTCTTTCATGGTGTGGTCTATGCTGTTCACCTCCATCACTGTCACACCTGAGGCTTCCTTTGCGACATGAGAAAAACGATGTTCTCAGAACTAAAATCTCTAAATCTCATTAGGTTCTTAAAACGCAGCTGCAAACCCACCAGTGCAGTAGATTCACATTACTTTGAGAGAGAGCTAACGATTAATCTCGAAGAAAAAGACCTTACATGAATAAGATGCTTGGCAAATATTTGTCAATTGTCCTATTTGTCTGACATTAAAACAAATAAATAAATCATGATGTCATAGAACCGTTTTCAACTTCTATGGCCATCTCTCTTTCTTTTACTTAAACTTCTTTCATCTGACAGTAATAAAATCTGTACTTGGCATTTGAACAGGTTTTCTTGTGACTTTTTACAGATGGCACGGTTCTGTTACCATAGATCATTAAAGATGGAAGCGAGATCTCAGATCATGAAGTTCTCAGATGTAACCCCTGTGGGCAGCATCCCTGTCATTTGGGAAGCTTGTTAAAAATGCAGATTCACAGGCTCCACTTCTTTTCAGCCACATGAGAAACCCTGGGAGGTGAGCCTGATGAGGAGTGCTATTATGAGCCCCAGGATGGTTCTGAAGCACACTGAACTTTGAGACATGCCTGTTGGGCTCCATCATTTTATTAGACTAATCTTATTCTAAGTTGTCATATCCCACACAGCTTCATATTCTCTTGATCTACTGTATTTCTAGACCTTTTGCTAAGATTCATTTATCCAACTGCCTATGTGACATCTCCATCTGGGTGTTTCATGGGTACCTGGCATTTACAGATACAGGTCAACCCATCATCCTGGTCCGTGGTGTTAAACATCTCAGCAACTGCATATTCTGCCATCAGCAATACAAACCACAAACCCAGGAATCTCCCCATCCTGTGCTGTGTACTATTTTCCCTTTATGTATTTCAGGAATCACCAGGCTCACTCCTGAAATCCTGTGAAAATTATCCCTCTCCCTGTGCAGTTCATCACTTTCCAGTAACCTTCTACAGAGGGGCTGTAGTGACTTGTAATGCCTGGTCATGTCAGTCCATGGTTAACTGTTGAACAGATATCCCTTAGACACAGGGTAAAATTCCAAAGTCTACACCATGCTTTCCCCAGCTGAGACCCAGTGCCTGAGCTAACCCATTCCCCACTGTCCCTTTTATCTCTCAGATGTGAGACACTCACCCTGGTGCATAGCAGAGGTAATTCTTCTGACTGGAAAATTCTTCTTCCCTCCCTTTGCTTTGTACTAAACTCCTTCTGGCCTCTGAGATCATCTGAAATCAGTAACCGTTGGTACGGGCTTTAAAGAATGATGCGGAAAAGTTTTCATAAATAGTATTACTTGGATTATTATAAATTAATGTTAATGGTATAAGTACTTTATCATCATTATTTTCATGTTTCAGTATAGGTCAGCTGTTCATAATTTTGAAGCTTCCAGGTGATTCTACAGTGGAAACTTCACAATGCCTGGGTTTAATGCTACATCTTTAGGGAGCCTTTTCCAACTCTGTAGGTTCTGGTTAGCATCTGTACTTGACTATTTTTCACTTATAGTATTTAATTGTAAGTATTATGATAGTATTTTTTACTGCTCTAGGATTACAGAGTTTGTGAAAGTTAGCACATTTAACTTTCCTTGTCTCTGATGCCAGTCAGGACACTAGGTGGCACGTAGTTTGTACTCCAGGAAATATTGTGAAATAAATTAATAAATAAAATAATATATTTTAAAGCCAGGTCCTGGTAGAAGTCAGATTAAAACCAGGTCTTCTGACATTTAGTTCTGTTATGTCAGATGGAAGCAATCCAGACAATTTTTGAGTCTTACTTGGCCAAATTAGAACAGTTCCAATGTAATCCAGCATGCTCTGGACAATTAAATCTGCTCCTTTTAATGGGACCCCTATACCAGATGGCTATGTTTTGCTTCATTTCTGAATCCTACACTCTAGATTGCTTCTAATGTCTCTTGAGAGTTTATGGAAGCTTCTTGATAAGTATAACTTTTTATGAGATTTGCATGAACGTCAGTTCTTATGATCTAGACATATCGGGAGAGGAGCGAGGGTTGGATGATCAGTGATTTATGTTTATATCAATATGATTGTCCTCATCCAATGTGGCACCTTATATTAAAATTCTTTTATGTGTCATGTGTATGCATAGCTATGAATAAAGAGGAAAGCAAACTTACCACTCAGATATTTGTGACAATTTGTGGTTTAGAGGAAAGCTACTGGAGGCAAAGAAAGCTAAGATTGTATATTTCTGGCAAAGTCCAGCAGGCTTGGTAATAGCTAAGCAGGACTCCTCTTGTCTCATAGGTCTACACAGAACTTTGTTGGTGGCAAGGGAACTCTTCCTACCTGGGGAGAGGTTTATTATATCTCTACAGCATGGAGCTTGCCAAACGTCCTTATTTTGATCATGTAACCAGGAATTGTAGGTTTTGGCAAACCCTATCACTTGGAACAAAGACTTAAGTATGGCTATAGTTTGAATATGGGTTGTTCTCATTTAACTCATGTTGACATTTGGCCCCTGCACAGCAGCACTGATAGATGATAGAATCCTTAAGAGATAGTTAGGTCCCTGGATGGGCTTTGCTTTCATGCAGTGGGTGGTATATTTCCCATCAGGGCTGGGTATAATTTTGAACTTTTCCTTCAGTGTATTATTACTTCTTAGACCACAAAGTTATTGTAGAACAATAACTTAAAGCTCACCCATGCCCAGTCACACTATAAGCACACAAAGAGGACCAACCATTGGCATGCACACTTCCGTGATCTATTACCCCCAAAATTCTACGGAAGTGCTTTCAGGCTAGTCTTGGTATACTTTACCATAACAGCCACATGAGGACTTTTTCCTTCAATAGAATATTAGAGAATTCATATTTTGATAATAATCATCTGCTCCTCCTAAAATCGCATATTTAGTTAACAGTTGTTCACTGGCAGAAAAGCACAAATAATAAATATTAATCACTATTCAAGGAGCAATGCTGTTTCTGAGAAAGGAGTCTCAGCTCATTGGCCGCTCTGGACTATTCTCAACAGTTACCCCCAAAGATTTCCATACAAACTCTTATATATTTATTAATTTGTGATTGCATTCTTTAATCAGACTCACCAACTTTATGAGAAAGTTTTGATTTTTTAGAATCCTACTTGATTAGAGTCTCAAATTATCAAATAGGCTAGTGAGGTAGCTCAGCAGCTTAGGACAGCCAGGGTCCATATGCCATGTCTGATCATCACAGTGCTAATACAGCTGGTCCCTTAAAAAAAATAAGTTCTATCATTGTGGGCTCTGAAGAAGACAGCATTTATGCCACCTGGAAGGAGGCTGAAGCCAGAAATGGGTTGCGGGTACACGTCTACATATAGATGTCCTTAAACACCCAGGAACTGGCTCCTGGTGGAAGAGAAAGAGCTGTGGGCTACAGCAGAGGGTCTAGTCTTTTCCCCGTGTTCCCCACCTTCACCTAAGTGGCAGTGCAAGGTGGGTACCCTATATCACAACATTTAAGAGGAACCTTTTTGACATTTACTGAGCACCTACTGTGTGCTTGGTGTGGGCATTCAGGCAACCAGTGCCTTAGGATCAGGTCCTATTCTGGCAGCCACTTAGAGACAGGAAACCAAGACACCTTTTACCCTGTTCCATCAATATATGCATGAGGAGTATGGACAGCCTCTATTTGAGACAAGTTCTCATGTAGCACAGGTTGGTTTCAAACTCAATTGCCACCAAACCTCTTAACCCAAGTTCAATCCTGGGGAAATGCACGACTCAAGTCAGAGATGAAGGAAAACAATATTCACAGAAACAGGAATAGGAACTGATTTCCTAGTTATGCTGTCTACAAGCTTTTCCTTGGCATTACCACACAGCACATCATTTGCTGTCTTTGCCTGAGCAGGGCAAAGCTGAGTCACAGATTCAAGTGATAAGGGGCCGATATTTCCACATGTAATTGGAGGCAGTAATTTTCCCTCCAACACTGGTGTTCTTTGAAGTGTGTTCAAAAGAAATTGTATTTCATTTTAACATCAAAATGAATCTAAAAAAGAAAAAGAATCAAGAAAACGTGTGCTTTCAAGTCAACTGGGTGAAAGGAATGCTCCATTTAAAAAAGCAGCCAATAATCACAAGTGATATTGTGCGCACTGTGGAAAGGAGATACATATTGCTTCATTGGAAACTTGATACGTCTTTATGCACTCCGCGAATCTGTTCACTTTAGGCCCTATTAACTTGTCAGGTTCTAAAAAGACTTTTTCTTTTTGCAAATTCAAAGAGGGTTTATTACCTTTTAAGGAAATGATCTTTTAAATAAACACATTCTTAGATTGCATTTTAATGAGAGAGTTGTAAGTAGAATGAGCCAGGGGAGAGACTACAACTCTCAGAGGCTACAGGGTGTGAAGTTGTTTGGCATGGCAGTACTGAAATTCCAAACAGGGAAATTGTGTGACCTTGCTGCTTTCTTACAAACAGATGCTATGGTAGAAAGGTCAACTTTCCTAATTAAAAGTTCTCCACAAAAGAAACACATATTCCTGGAAATATTTATAGTCCAAGTGAAAGTATATGATTTCCTAACATTTATATATTTTAAAAAAACAAGCATCTTTAAATCTAGTAGATACTGATTTCATTAATAGTAAAATTAAAAAATTTAATTAAAATTAGATTAAAATTAATCTAATTTTAAGTATCACTCTATTGAACTTGGTGTCATATTTCCTTGCAGTCTATTTGCTCAGAAAAAAAAAACATTAATTCATGTGATTGATGAAGTTTCACATTATTATATAACTTTAAATATTATTTTACAGATTGAAAAAGTATTACTTAGCAATGTGAACCAAATTTTGTCATAAAACATGATGATTGATAATATGTAACCAATTCCCCTTACGGCCCAGTTCTGCATTAGAGTAACTGATATAATTAACTTGGAACTGACTTTTATCATAGAGAACTCGGTCTATGATACCTGCTCATCAGCTGCAGGCTGATATGCCCTTAACATTGGGATTTTGCAGCTCTAGTGCTAAGAGGCATTTGCTACATGATCTAGGATCTGTGTAAGCATTGGGCATATAGAAAGTTCTGGAAGATGGTTCTGGGATAGAAACATCTCATGCAAGGAGGAAGGCAGGCATGAAGATAGTATAGTTGAGTAAGGTACAGGGTACTGTTGTGGTTTGAATGAGAAAGACTCCCATAAGCTCACATATATTTAAATGTTTTGTCTTCAGTTAGTGAAACTGTTTGGGGAAGACTAGGAGGCATGGCTTGGCTAAAGGAGGTATGCCTCTGGCCATGGGCTTTGCAAAAAGCTTTTGCCATTCCATCCTTCCTTCCCTCTTCCCCACTTCTTCCTATTTACAGATAAGGATGTGAGCTCTGAACTACTGCTCCAGTACCATGCCTACCTGCCTCCCACCATGTTCCCAGCAATGATGATAACTGACTCTAACCCTCCAATAAAGGTTTTCTTTTGTAAGTTGAATTTGTCATGGTGTTTTCTTCATGGCAATAGAAAAGTAAGACAGCTATAAATATTGAGCAATATACAACTAAATTTGAGAGTAAAGCAAACCCTATAGGTGGAAGAATAACCATGAACTAACTAGTACCCCCTGGGCTCGTGTCTCTAACTGCATATATAGAAGAGGATGGCCTAGTTGGCCATCAATGGGAAGAGAGGCCCCTTGGTTATGCAGACTTTATATGCCCCAATACAGGGGAACGCCAGGGCCAAGGGGTGGGAGAGGGTGGGTAAGGGAGCAGGGCCGGGAGGGGGGAGAATATAGGGAACTTTCTGGATAACACTTGAAATGTAAATGAAGAAAATATCTAATAAAAGTTGAAAAAAAAAAAAAAAGCAAAGTTGATTTTAACTACAAGCAGGTACTTAAGTCTATGTCATCCAAATGCCATATATGAGCATTCACTGTCCCTTCTCTATCTGGTAGAATGGCTTGAGCTGAGCAATTGTAGGACTAATACAATTCAGAACACACACTTGTCTCACTGTAAAGAATATTCTGGAAAGTTGTGATACACACCTGTAGCCTTAGTTTCAGTTGGGGCACGAAATCATATAATAACAAATTAGGTTTAAATGATTAAGTTAATTTCATTTTTAGTTTTCAAACGCATATGCAATGTAACTGTTGCCTTATGTCCATCAATAGACAGAAGTAGATTATCAAATGACATTACTGAGAGTTGAGAGGAATTATAAGCATCAAGTTTATTCCTCTATTTTCTTTTTGTATGTTTTGTCTTAAAGAATTATATCTCTTTTTTTTAACCCTTTTAATTTAATTTTTCTTTTCACACAGCATATTCTCATTACACTTTCCCCTCTATCAGGTCTTCCCAGATCTTCTATTTTTCATTCACTTAAATTAACATGCTTTATCACGCTCTTTCATTAGAAAACAGAGACACATCTATTAAAAAATCAGGTGTCCATAGCTATGTGGATTTATGTCTGTATCTTTAATTAGATTACATTGGTCAATGTGTCTGATCTGTTTTTATGTCAGTACTAAACTTTTTAAATTTAGTCTACTTTAGTTCTGTAGTACATTTTGAGGTCAGGGAAGGTGATACCTCCAGAAGGATTTTATTTTTATTTTTTAAATTTAGGATTGTTTCAGTTATCTAAGGATTTTTTGTGTTTCCATACAAAGGTGAAAATTGATTGTTTTTTTAAAGTTTTTTGAAGAATTTTGATGACTATTGAATTGAAACTGTAAATTGGTTTTGTTGAGATGGCCCTTTTTATTATATCAATCCAACCTAACCATGAACATATATATTTCCATCTTCTGATACCATCGTCCATTTATTTCTTCAAGTCATAAAGTTTTGCTTTTTGTTTGTGTGGTTATTTGTTCTTACAAGACTTACAAGACTTTGCTTGGTTGGAGTTTCCCCCATGATTTTTTTTTCCAGCTATTGTGAAAGGTATTTTTTTCTCTGATTTCTTTCTCAATCCATTTCTCATTTTTATATTGCTGTCTGTGTGTGTTGATTTTGTATCCTGCTACTTTGTTCAAAGTGCTTATCAGTGTAGGAATTTCTTGGTATAGTAGGGCCATTTAACGATGCAATTTTATTATCTGCAAATAAAGATACTTCTTTTTTTGTCTTCCTTTCCTGTTTATAGCTCCATGATTGCCTTCAACTGTCTGATTCCTATAGGTAAGACTTCAAGTACTATGTTGAATAGGTAATGAAAGAGTGAACTGTTTTGTCTTGTTCCTGATTTTAGTGGAAATGCTTTGATTTTCTTTGATATTGGCTATGGGTTAGCTGTAAACTGCCTTTATTATATTGGTGTATGTCCCTTGTACCCCCTATCTTTCCAAAACTTTTATCATGAAGAGACCTTGTTTTTTTCCCAAAGGCCTTTTCTACATCTAATGAGATGATAATGTGGCCTTTGTCTTTCAGTCTGTTTACTTTGTGGGTTATATTTATTGATTTATTTATGGTGAACCCTCAATACATCTCTCTTGCTTGATCATGGTAGATGATGTTTTTGATGTGTTCTTAGATTTATTTTGCAAGTGTTTTATTGAGAATTTTTGCATCCATGTTCACAAGAAAAACTGGTTTATAATTTCCTTCCTTCCTTCCTTCCTTCCTTCCTTCCTTCCTTCCTTCCTTCCTTCCTCCCTCCCTCCCTCTTTCTTTTCTTTTCTTTTCTTTTCTTTTCTTTTCTTTTCTTTTCTTTTCTTTTCTTCTCTCTCTCTCTCTCTCTCTCTCTCTCTCTCTTTCTTTCTTTCTTTCTTTCTTTCTTTCTTTTTCTCTCTCTTTCTCATTTGTTGTGTTTTAGGTATCAGGATGACTGTGGCCTCATAAAAAGAATTGGGCAATGTTCCTTCTGTTTATATTTTGGAGAATAATTTAAAGAGTATTGGCATTAATTCTTCCTTAAAATTCTGGTAAAATTCTGGGATAAATTTATTTGACTCTGGGCTCTTTTGGTTTGGAAACATAGATTTGTTTAGTTTCTTATCTGATCTTGATTTAATTTTGGCAAGTGAAAATAATAAGAAACTTATTCATTTCTTTTAGGTTTTCAATTTGGTGGAGTACATTTTTTTTAAAGTATATTCTAATGAGTCTCTGGATTTCCTCACTCTCCATTGCTTTGTTACCCTTTCATCTCTAAATTGGATTTTGTCTCTCCATCTTTTAGTTTATGTAGGTAAGGGTTTATCAATCTTATTGATTTTCTCAAAGAACCCAGTTTTCCTTTTATTGATTCTTTGTATTGTTTTGTTGTTGTTTTTGCTTTTATTGTATTTTATTGATTTCAGAGTTTTGCTATTTCTTGCTGTTTACTCCTTTTGTGTGTTTTTTCTTTTGTTCTAGAGCTTTCATGTACGCTGTTAAGGCACATGAGATTTCTCTTTTATTTTAAATGTAGGCACTTACGCTTTGATTGTGCCTCTTCAAATTTGCCTTAGAATGAATCACCTTCATTGTGTCCCATTAATTTTGGGTATGTTGTGTATTTATTTTCCTTTAATTCTAGAAAGTTTTAATTTCTCTTTAATTTTTGCCTTGAGCCATTTTTTTTTTAAAACCCAGTAGTGAGTTTTCAGTTTCCATGAGTTTCTGAGGTTTCTGTTGTTGATATTCATCTTTATTCCATAATGGTCTGTTAGGAAGTATGGTGTTATTTAATTTTCATGTATCTGTTGAGACTCACTTTGTCTGAAACAAAAGGATAAGGGAGGTAGGGAGGCCTGATCTGACCAGAGGATTTTCAGAGTCCCCAGGGATCAGAAACAGAGGAAGGACAGGCCTTGGGGGAGGTCTGCTGCAGGGTTGGAGATGAGACTTGAAAATGGAGGACAGGTTAGAGTGAAGTATGCCTCTACATTCTTAACTGTCTCAAAATCTAACTAATGGTAATTTCTTTGCTGAACCACCCACACATTTTTAATGTTAATGTTCCTTCAATGGCTCACATGTCATTATTAATTACTACAGAAAGATAAGTCAAAAGCTCTTTTGCAGGCCTCTGAACTTTTGCTGCAAAGCATTCAGTCGAAGGGATTCAGTCTAGGGAAGTTGTAAGTGCTCATGGGAGGAGCATCATCTAGACCTGAGCACAAAGGTTTAGGGGAGGAAAGAGAAAGCATGTTCGTACAACCATACTAGCACCAGTTGTAGGTGTGGGGGTCTAATAAGTCCATTCCCTGCATTTTACCAACCTGTGTCCTTTTACTTTCAACTTTATTTGAAGTTAAATTTTATTTTTACTAAAATTAGAATGATTTGGTTTCTAGTGGCTATTTAGGTGGATAACAATCTCTTATGCTGGTCAGTCTGCAGCTGTTTATAGAAAGCTAACTAGCATGTTTCTAGTTAATGACTGAAATGTTAGGTCCTTATGATGATTAGCCATGATTCTTTAGTTGGTGGGGTTTAAAGCCACCATGAGTTTAAGGTATTTCCAGAAATATTTAACTGAGCAGGGGAGATGTACCCTGAATGTACTAAGCTCATCAATGGTATAAATAAAAAGGAGGACGTGAGCTTTTTGACTGTGACTGCAGTGTGATTAGCTTCCTTTCTGTTAACCTGCATTCCTTGCTATAATGCATTTTTCTCCCAGCATGTGAGTCAGAATAATTTCTGCTTCTCTTCAGTTGCTTTTGTCAGGTATTTGATCACAGCAGTAGGACAACTGACAAATACTGTTCTGCGTCCACAGTCACACTGACTGTGCCTAGGAGGTTCCTTCCAGATAAAGGTGATTCTCCAAAAGAACAAAAGTACTAATTAAAAATAATCCATCTTTCTCTTCTTCCTTTTATGACTGTTGATAAGGCATATTATAATTGACATTAATAATAATAATGGTTATCATGATGTGTGGCAATAAAGAAATACCTTTAATAAGGCCTAGTGGCAAGTAGGGCACTACTCAAGTACCCTACCTAATCATGGAAATCATGTCACCTGGACTCATGAATCCCATTAACAAAGCAAAAGCAAGACCCCAAAAACTGTCACAGTGTAATTCAGAGCTCTTAGCTATGCTACAGTGTCACCTTTGGGAATTCCATGGAGAGAATGACAGTTGGAGCCATTTTCTAGCTTTACTCACTCTTTGATGGACACATGGATCTGGAAGCCTTCACTGGTGAGTTCAACTGTTCTTTAAACTCAGACATTCCTGGTTCTCTATAAGTAGTGGTAATGGGATGGGGATTAAAGCAGGAAGAACTTTGCCCCTTACTTCACGGGAAGCACATTTGACAAATGAGAAGAATGGACCATTTGCTGTCTTGCCCGTATAGAGGACAGCCGTTGTGACCTGTATGCCTCCAAGAGCCTGCATTCTCTGCAGCGGCCCCTTACTATGCATCACAGGGCATGCCTTAGCCATATATGGAGAGTGTATTGCAGTCCCAAATTAACCAGGGCTTACCAAGGACGGTAGTGCTGGTGTTTTGATCCCCTGAGTCCCTGCTTTGAAGCTAACAGGCATGCTTATGGCTCTTAATTTGGTAATAATAGCATGCTTCTCTGATGACATGGTAGGCTGTGAGCACCCACGTTTATACAATGCATACTGTTGATATTTAATCTGATATTAAATTAAACCCTGGCTTCTCCATTTGTCTAAATGTTGTCATTTAAGATCTGAGCACTTGCCCATGAGTAGACTTGGAATGAGATGGAAAGATTGTTATGATTTGGCTCTTTAGCTTTTCCATCCATAAAATTAGAGTTGTACTTTCCCCTCAGAGATTCTCTGGTGACTCAGCACATTTATTTCCACACACTCACCGGATTGCAGTGAGTATGAGTTTGAAAATGTTTTAAAGTTATTATATTATGAGCAGAGCAGATATCACTCCTTATGTTTTTAGAATATTAGTGCTTAATGAAATTTTAGGATTAAATTACTTTAGCTCCTTTATCAGGATATACTAATTTACAAAACTTTTTGGATCTTACCATCAGAATTAGAGCCAATATCTTGAGTCACCACACAGTAGCTATACAACCGTAGTCAAGCCAGTGGAGTTTTCTTAGCATGAGAATTCTCAAGAGAAGAAAGGAGTCACTTAAACCTGCCTTGAAAGATCATATAATCTGCTTAAAGTACTGACATGTAGCAATGTACTCATGTCCAGGGCCTGGCTTGAGTCTTACTTAGTTGAGTAATAACAGTTTTAATTCTTTAATAATGTGTGTTGTTTCAATTTTAACTTAAAAGGATGTGTAGCATGATTTTCCTAGTTGGTTATTGTCAAAGACACAAAGCTAGACATATCTCAGAAGAGGTGATCTTAATTAAGAAAATATCTCTATCCAGAGTGTCTGTAATAAAATCTGTGTGGTATTTTCTTAATTAGTGATGGGTGTAGGAAGGGTCTGGTCTAGTATAGGTGGAGTCATCCCTGAGCACAGGGTCCTGGAGTTTGTGTGAAAGCAAATTAAGCGAGCCAGGAGAAGCAAGCCTGCAAGCAGTGTTCTTCCATTGTCTATACTTCAGTGTTGCTCTCCAGGTTCTTGCCTTAAGTCCTATCCCTGACTTTCCTCAATGACAGAATATCACCTGAGAAACACAAGATGAAATCAACTGTTTTCCTTTATGAGCTGCTTTGGTCATGGTATTTATCACAGCAATACAACTCTAACAAGACAATGAAGTATATAAATAAGGTTGTATATATAAGTCACACAAGTTGTAGACTAATGCTTTTCTACTTTGACTATTCTGATGATAGAAGAGAAGTTCTGAGATTAGTTAATATAAGTCTAGAAAGAGACCAGTAAGAGAAGAAAGAAGGACCAGCACATGCTACATTTCCACAGAGTATGTATAGGGTAAAGAAGAAAGGAAGAGAAATAAATCCCTAAAAATTACGTGTGATGGGAACAGAGATTATTTTATGTAAAGTCCTAAGACTCAGTTTAAATTATTCTGTGGAGGCTAATGGATTAAGGTCAACAATAAAAATAAAATCATTAAGTATAAATAATATTGTTCATTTTTAAGAGGCAGAGGATGGAATCTTGAAGTTCACTGGAATAGATAGATGTATTGTCTGCAGTTAAATCAAAAGTGTGGGAAACCAATATGTTCCCATTGGATATTTTTTTCTTACAGTAAAGACATATGCATTATTATACTTAGAAAAGATGGCCTATGGAGATTTACTACATTGTGTTTCTGTTTAAAGACCACTCTCTACAGATGTTTATTGAGCATCTTCTGGACACTCTTATATTTGTGGAAGTTTAACTGTGAATAAAGAGAAATCATCCTCAGTTGCTATATAGTTAAGCTGTTTATAAGATGAGAGATGACAAACCACACACACACACACACACACACACACACACACACACACACACACACCATAATTAAGAAGTGCCTTACATAAAGATAAGCAGAAAGTGGGTATGTAGAAACAGGTTGCAATAGCAGAGGAAAGCGCTGCCTTTGAAAGCATCTGGACCAGCAAAGAAAGTCTAAAGACAGAGAGGGCCTCACATTTTTTAATGCAGGAAGTAGGTCAACATGGCTGCCAGGAGCCTAGAAGGTAGGAAAGATTAATTCTAGGAGTAGGGGATCAAAGGAGCCATATCATAAAGGTCTTGAAAAAATTCTTAGGGTTGTGGCTTTTACTCAGGTTTTAATTATTAATTTAAAAGTTTCCAAAAATGACATCAGAATTATGGAAATGTGTTTAGTGGCAGAGAAACTGCTAAGTAAATCAATGGGGGAAGGAAAGGGGGAAAAGAGGCAGGGAAGGAACAAAGATGGAAGGAAGAAAGAAAGGAAAGAAGGAAGGAAGGAAAGAAGGGAAAGGAAAGGAATACAAAGATGGTAGCAGAGAAAATGAATACAAGTAGCCATAAACATTCTTTCACCCTCAGCATCTCCATCCTCCCTTTCTTGTCTCTTTGCCAAAACATTTGTCCGGCCCCATGTTCCCTTCCTCTGTGCGAGACTCTCCTGGCTCACACTCTCATTGTCTGCCATCTGTGCCCTTGTGCTGACCTCCTAACTCTTCCCTCAGCCTCTGCCCCTCTCCTATCTCAAACCCATCCTTCTTGCTGCCAACTGATAGCTTTCAAAACCACTGATCTGTCTTTTGCTTCCAGAGAAGGCTTTGAAGTTCATACTTCTTTCTAAAGTCTGGCTCCTGACAAGGTTCTCTCCAGCTTTGATGCTCTCTCTTCTCCACTCCACAGCATGAGCTCCATGTTACCTGAATGGATTCTGAAATTTCACATCTGGGACTTTATACATAGTCATCCCTCTAAGCAGAAGGTTTCTCAGTTTTAAAAAATCCTTTGTACTCTTATTTAACCCGGAGACCCAACAGAAACTCAACCCTCCCTGAGGTGTAGTCAATAGTTTTTTTCTAGAAACAACCAATGTGTCTTCCTTCTGGGTTCTCTTAAAACTACTTCTGCCACAACATGCCTTATTACCATTTAATTGGATCCTGCATAAATTTATTTCTGTCAGATCCTGAGTCCCTGAAGCATAAAAGTGGAGGTGAATTCCCCTTTATATGAACAGCACCTAGGGCCATGCTTTGTACTTAGGGAATGGCCACTAATTTAAAAAATAATAATAATACAAAAAGAAGAAGCAAATATATCACTCTGTGAGTGAGTTGGACAAGTAATTTGATATAACTATGGTAACTGATATGAGGAAAAAAAATCCAGGGAGGGACACCACAGTTATTCTTTGACTTCTCTTTGTTAATAATGCCTTGGGAAATTTATTTTCATTTGATCAAATGTTTGAACCTCATGCATAATTCTTTGATAAATTGAAAAAGGTGGAGACATGTGGGCACCAGGATCCCGTGCAACTGTGAAGAGTTCACTCCGTGACAGGAACATGTGGAAAATTCCTGTTACGTGGAAATTGTCACTTTTGCATTTTCTATTTTTATTTAGGCAGACTATGATGAAGTTATACATAGGCTGGGGTATTACTCCTCAGTCTGCTGCAAGCTTATAAGATTAGATGTTCAGGTGCAACATTCATGTGAAGCATTCAAGGAATTCAATACAGAAAACAGATACCAGAAACTTAAAATAGCGTTTGCTACTCATTGACATCTTAATACCACTGCAGACATGGAAAAACCATGTCATCCTCTGCACAAGATAGAGGGATTGGAAGGGGTATTTTGTTACTATACATACCGAAGTGCATCTGTGAAATTTCTATAACAACATTGTGGCTTTCTAAAACAAGTCCCTTTCGGTTAACAGAAGGGACGATGCTCTGGTATTATTAGTGATACTTGAAATCTTATCTCTGAGGGGCAGGAGGGAAATTTATCACCAAGTTGGTGGAACTAAAAATAATGCCTTGCAATCTGCTGATATTTCCTCAAAAGTAGAATTTCCTTTTAAGACAACAAATTCTGTCTTAGAAGCCAGTTGTCAGTGTAAGGGAAAAGAGGGCAAGCAGGGAAATCGTTTTTCTATGAGGGAATTGAAGTTGAGTTTTTTTTTAGATTAAGAAAATATCAATTATGTTTTTCTTTTCACATTACTTATTTTCCATCCTTAAATTTTTTATAAGTTAAAAACCGGCTTTTATACAAAAATCCCATCAGAGGCTATTTGAATAAGAATTCTATGATGGGTCTGATCAGGAATCAGGTGAGATCGCCATTTTCCCTCCAGTGACTCTCTAAGGCAGGTCCACTCAGGAGCACACAGGCCCCAGAAGTTGCAAAGCAGCTGGGAAAAGGTCCTACAGGCCTACATCTGCACCCTGGAGGTGGGGCTGTTTCACAGCCCTCTGTGCACCTTCCCTGCCAGGGGAAAGCTTGCCTCCAGGGCAAGCTGATACAGGCTTACAGACTCACAGGAGGAACGAGCTCTAGCCAGAGACAGCAAGAACACCTAACACCAGAGATTACTAGATGGTGAAGGCTAATGCAAGAATCTTACCAACAGAAACCAAGACTACTTGGCATCATTAGAACCCAGTACTCCCACAACAGCAAATCCTGGATACCCCAACACACTGGGAAAGCAAGATTCGAATTTAAAATCATATCTCATAATGCTAGAGAGGATTTTAAGAAGGACATAAATAGCTCCCTTAAAGAAATAGAAAAGATCACAGCTAAACAGGTAGAAGCACTTAAAGAGGAAACACAAAAATCCCTTAAAGAATTAAGGGAGATCTTGTGTCCCGGGTCCCTCAGAGACCAGTCTGTTCAGGTTAGAGTGTGGACTGTAGAAGCTACACAGCTTCTGGGACAGGCAGAAGCAACAAAGCTTCTGGGACAGACCACCATTTCAGGCTCCAGACATCCAGGCACCTTCCCTGCCAGAGTAGAGGTAGCCACCTGGGAGGGCTTTGACTGCCAGAGCATGTGAGGGAGCCATCTTGTGTCCCAGGTCTCTTAGAGACCAGTCTGTGCAGGTGAGTGCGGACAGCAGAGGCAACACATTTTCTGGGACAGGTCCTGTTTTGGGCCTTCATTATCAGCCAGGAGGCAGGACTGAACACCAGACCTCTGTGCACCTTCCCTGCAAGAGGAGAGCTTGCCTGTAGAGAGTGCTCTGATCATTGAGACTCAGGAGAGAGTTGGACTCCCAGGACTGCTGACAGAGGCTAACAGAATCACAGAAGGAACAAGCTCCAGCCAGAAACAACTATAACAACTAACTCCACAGATTATCAGATGACTAAAAGCAAAAATAAGAATCTTACTAACAGAAACCAAGAACGCTCACCATCATCCGAACCCAGCACTCCCACCTCAGCCAATCCTGGATGCCCCAACACACATGAAAAGCAAGATTTGGATTTAAAATCATATCTCATGATGCTGGTAGAGGACTTTAAGAAGGACATTAATAGCTGGACGTGGTGGTGCACACCTTTAATCCCAGCACTCCGGAGGCAGAGGCATGTGGATTTCTGAGTTTGAGGCCAGTCTGGTCTACAAAGTGAGTTCCAGGACAGCCAGGGCTATACAGAGAAACCCTGTATGATAAGAACTTTAAGACTCTGAAGAAAGAAATTGAAGCAGATCTCAGAAGATTGAAAGATCTGCCATGCTCATGGATTGTCAGTATAAATATAGTGAAAATGGCTATCCTTCCGAAAACAAGCTACAGATTCTGTGTAATCCCCATTCCAACACAATTCTTCAATGAGTTAGAAAGGGCAGTTTGCAAATTCATCTGGAATAACAAAAAACCTAGTATAGCAAAAACTATTCTCAACAATAAAAGAACCTCTGGTAGAATCACCATGCTAGACCTCAAGCTGTAATACAGAGCAATTGTGATAAAAACTGCAAGATATTGGTACAGTGACAGTCAGGTAGATCAATGGAACAGAATTGAAGACTCAGAAATGAATCCATACACCTATGGTCGCTTGATCTTTGACAAGGGAGCTAAAACCATTCAGTGGAAAAAAGACAGCATTTTCAACAAATGGTGCTGGCACAACTGGCATTTATCATGCAGAAGAGTGTGAATTGATCCATCTTATCTCCTTGTACAAAGCTCAAGTCTAAGTGGATCTAAGAACTCCACATAAAACCAGAGACTCTCAAATTTATAGATGAGAAAGTGGGGAAAAGCCTCGAAGATATGGGCACATGGGAAAAAAAATTCCTAAACAGAACAGCAATGGCTTGTGCTGTATGATCAAGAATTGACAAATGGGACCTCATAAAATTCCAAAGCTTCTGTAAGGCAAAAGACCCTGGCAATAAGATAAAAAGGCCACCAACAGATTGGGAAAGGATTTTTACCAATCCTAAATCTGATAGGGGACTAATATCCAATATATACAAAGAGCTCAATAAGCTGGACTCCAGAAAATCAAATAACCCCATTAAAATGGGGTACAGAGCTAAACAAAGAATTCTCAACTGAGGAATACCGAATGGCTGAGAAGCACCTGAAAAAATGTTCAACATCCTTAATCATCAGGGAAATGCAAATCAAAACAAACTTGAGATACCACCTCACTTTGGCTAAGATCAAAAATTCAGGTGACAGCAGATGCTGGTAAGGATGTGGATGAAGAGGAACACTCCTCCATTGCTGGTGTGATTGCAAGCTTGTACAACCACTCTGGAAGTCAGTCTGACATTTCCTCAGAAAATTGTACATTGTTCTACTGGAAGATCCAGCAATACCTCTTTTTGGCATATACCCAGTTGATGTTCCAACTGGTAACAAGGACACGTGCTCCATTATGTCCATGGTAGCCTTATTTATAATAGCCAGAAGCTATATAAAATCAAGAATAAGGAAGACCAATGTGTGGATACTTCATTCCTCCTTAGAATACGGAACAAAATACCCATAGAAGGAGTTACAGAGACAAAGTTTGGGTCTAAGATGAAAGGTTGGATCATCCAGAGACTAGCCCACCTGGGAATTTATCCCATAGTCAGCCACCAAATCCAGACACTATTGCATATGCCAGCAAGATTTTGCTCAAAGGACTCTGATATAACTGTCTCATGTGAGGCTATGCCAGTACATGGGAAATACAGAAGTGGATGCTCACAGTCATCTATGGGATGGAACACTGGGCCCCCAATGGAGGAGCTGGAGAAAGTACCCAAGGAGCTGAAGGGGTCTGCAACCCTATAGGTGGAACAACAATATGAAATAACCAGTACCCCCAAGAGCTCTAATCTCTAGCTGCATATGTAGCAGAAGATGGCCTAGTAGGCCATCATTGGGAAGAGAGGCCTTTAGGTCTTGCAAACTTTTATGTCCCAGTACAGAGGAATGCCAGGCCAAGATATGGAAATGGGTGGGTTGGGGAGCAGGGCATGGGGAGGGTATAGGGAACTTTCAGGATAGCATTTGAAATGTAAATAATGAAAATATCTAATAAAAAAGGAGCAGCCGGGTGTGGTGGCACACGCCTTTAATCTCAGCACTCTGGAAGCAGAGGCAGGCAGATTTCTGAGTTCGAGGCCAGCCTGGTCTACAAAGTGAGTTCCAGGATAGCTAGGGCTATACAGAGAAACCCTGTCTCGACCCCCCCCCCCCGCAAAAAAAAAGAACAAAAAACAAAAAAACAAAAAACAAAACAGCAATTCATCATGGTTTCCCCTTGGCCACAGAATCAAAAAAAAAAAAAATCTAATAAAAAAAATAAAAATAAAAACCCTGAGAGCTAAATAAATAAATAAATAAATGAATAGAACACAGACAGTAGTCACCAAGCTAACAATTGGATCTTTAAAAAAAGATTTATTTACTTTATGTGCATGATGTGTGTTGACTTAAACATGGTAGTTTTGAGCTGACTATATGGGTGCTGGGAACTCAGTGTGGCTCCTGTGTGAGAGCAGCAAAGGCATTTTATCCATTTATCCTTTTCATCCATCTCTCCAGCCCTCTATTCAACCCCCTTTTAAAATATGTTTATTATTTTTAATTTTCTGTATGTTGTGTCCACTTTTCTAGGCCCTCACACATCATTTTGGTACATGCACTATGGAGGCCATAGCTTTCATATCCTGGATCATCCTAGAGCTAGAGCTACAGGTAGTTGAGAGTTACTAAAATGTAGATACTGGGAATTTTAAACTGTTCATCTGAAAGACCAGTAAATGCTCTTATATAGTAAGTTTTCACTCCATCTCTCAACTTGTAAAAATTAGTTTTATTTATTTATTTTTTTGTGTACATGTCTGCATGAGTGTGTGAAGGAGGATCCCTTGGAGCTAAAGTTACAGGTGGCTATGTGTTGCTCAAACTGGGTTCTGGGGACTGAACTTATGACTTGGAAAAGCACCAAGCATTCTTAAAGGCTTAGCCATTTCTCTAGCCCTGGATTAGTGATGCTTAACTGGAGATGGTTTTTGCTTTCCAGTGGGCATTTAGCAATGTTTTTAGACTTTTTGGTTGCCCCAGCTGAAGGTGGGTGTGACAGTCTCTTGTCATGGAGAAAGCTGATAACTAAGCGAAATGAAGTCTTCCTCTCTTCTAAAGAGAATAACCAAACTTCAAAAACTGATATTATTAAGAATAAAAATGAAGTCAGAATTTTTCTCATAGTTATTCATGTCTAGTCATTAAGGCCCAGGTTGTAGCTGTATTTAATGAATTCAGAGACATATTCTCAGCCCATACAATATAAATGGTCCTGCCCCTTTTATCATCTGGCACTATTTTATTAGTGTATATCTAAAACTATTTTTCTGACACAACAATAGAGAATAATAATACTTAAAATAAAGTTTACATCACATATTTCATCTAATTTACTATTAGTCCCCAATACCTTGAGCTTGATAATATGTATTGTGAATGAATAATTGAAAATAGACGAGGCCATGTCAGAACTAAAGATTCTCTATATTGAATGCATAAAACTACAGCTCAAAAAGCCCACAAAAATAATAAGAAAATCCTCAAGTCCTCCGGAGAAACTTGAGGGCAAAAATGTTTGTTTTTCACAAATTTAAACTGTATTGGAAATGCTATGTTTTAGAGATCTCCAGATCATCTTTGGTTTTACTAAATTTTGGAGAAACATAGGACAATAACTGTACAATTAGACTTTAAGAAGTACAGATTGTTTGCCAGGTTTTAGGAGCTTGACCTGACTGAAGTCACAAGAGAATGAGTACAACACAGGTACATGGACACACGTACATGGACACACGTACACAGAAAATCTGCTGAATGTCCTAGGTTGTCTTTTACTGAGAAAACACAGCATCTGGATGCTCCGTGTGTTTATTATGTATGGTTGGACAAAGAAGTGGATTATTGTATACAGGTAAATAATGGGGCAAGGTTTATGGGGTACAGCTGGATCAAGGGGATATTAGCTAATCTTCGTGGGAGCAGTCTCCATTGGAGAGCAATGATAAGGCTGAAAACACCCTGGAGGAGACAACTATGGTGAGCATTTCCTGCACGCTCTGTTCACATCCACATATGTCATCCCTCTGTACTTTATTTCAGGGGGATGGGGTGAGGAGGTTTGCCATTTCCTCATGACTCTGAGAGTAGAGTTTTTGATATGGTCATGCCTGTGTCAATTACATGCATTCATTCAAGGCTTCTTCTGCATTATATATACACCCGTGCACACACATGCACACGCACACACACACACACACACACACATGCACATACATACAACTGGTAGCACAAACGACTGAAAACCTGCAGAAAAGATTACCTTTGAAAGAATAAAAGCACACTGGGTTTGTTTGATTTTCATGTGGCCTTGCTCCTGCAGACCAATGGTTGGACACTCAAGCAGAAACATGCAGTCACAATTCCATGAAGAGTTGAAAGATTTCACTCAAGGCTACCAGAATAGGGTATGTACACTGTTATGGGAGACTGAAGAAGAGACTCACTGAGCCTCTTCAAAGTTTACTTTACTCTGGCTTTCAAAATGCATTCAGTTGACCAGAACAGCATCCTATTTAGGGCCAATTCTTCACTACCTAAGCAAGAGCTTTCGGGATACTATGTCTAATGTCTTCATGAAAGTTTTCCAGCATAGCTAGAGTGGATGGAGAAGGATTACTATCATTCACATATGAAATCTGAGAATTGTTCTGTTTTATTAAAAAAAAAAGATGTCTCTAGGTTCCCTCTTCTCCCAGGCAAGTGAGCTGTGGAGAATTAGAAGAATCCCTCCATAGCGCTCAGAACTCTCTAGAGCTCTCTTATGCCCTCTGCATCTGTCTTGATTCCCAACTTCATTTCCTGAGCAGGGGATCCCTGGTCTGCTTGGTTCCCTCCTTGAATTGCAGCCTGAACAGTATTTGAAGCTAACAAGCTTGGTAGTTTAGTCATCACATCATTTATTTACAACAATTTCTTTGAGATCATTTCCCTCTATTGCTTCGTGTTCCATATCTTGAAAATATTTTTTTTTTATTTTGTATTCTACCTATCTGTTGCTAATTGGAAGGTAAATTGCTCTTATTACTTAGTTCTTGACTGAATGCATGAGGAAAGTTCCTGTAAGCTTTTTTTTTTTTCTAAAGTAGAATTGGTCAGGCAATGGAACTTTGTTCTTAGAAATGCAAAGGACCGAGAAGCATACAAGCAAAGAATACAAACAAACAAGCAAAGAATAGAGAATTTAGTATCTCGTAAAAGAATAGAGACAATCTACAGTCTGTTCAAGCCTCCATATCATGATGCAATAGTATGTGTATCAGAATCAGTACAAGACATATAAAATTTTTTAGGAGGCCTCAAATAGAAGCACATTCATGTTTAATGAATTTTTAGATAAAATTTCAAGTGTACCATTAGAATTGTTGAAAGTTACCACAGCATACATTAAAGGTCTGAAGTTTATTCCTGCCCAACAGAAATATTATGTTCCTTTTACAGGCATCGTCCCAATCCTCCTCCCAAATTTCTAAGAACTCCATATTGCCTCTACCTCTGTGAATTCATTTTAAAGAAATATTCCACATAATACAACATGTTCCTCTCTTTGGTTTGTTTCACTTAGCATGTCTTTTAAAAATTTTTTTATTAGATATTTTTTTAATTTACATTTCAAATGCTATCCTGAAAGTTTACTCTACCCTCCCCCAGCCCTACTCCCCTACCCACCCACTCCCTCTTCTTGGCCCTGGCATTCCCCTGTATTGGGCATATAAAGTTTGCAATACCAAGGGGCCTCTAGGATGCAATATGAAGATGGCCAACTAGGCCATCTTCTGCTACATATGCAGCTAGAGTCATGAGCTCTGGGGGTTCCGGTTAGTTCATATTGTTGTTCCTCTTTTAGGGTTGTTGACCCCTTCAGCTCCTGGGGTACTTTCTCTAGCCTCTCCGTTGGGGGCCTTGTGTTCCATCATATAGATGACTGTAAGCATCCACTTCTGTATTTACCAGGCACTGGCATAACTTCATACGAGACAGTTATATCAGGGTCTTTTTAGCAAACTCTTGCTGTCCTATGCAATAGTGTCTGGGTTTGGTGACTGATTATGGGATGGAACCCCAGGAAGGGTACCCTCTGGATAGATTCACAGAACTATGTTGACTTGAATATTATGTTTATATGTTTATCATATTAAAAATAACTTGTAAGCCTCTAACTCCAGCAACACGGAGAACAATACAGGAAGACTTCGATTTCCAGGTCAGTGTGGCTAAACAGTGAGATCTTGTCTTTAAAGAACAAACAAAACAAAACAATAATTATTAGGGAAAAATTTTTGCAAGCTTACTTATTCAAGATAATAATATAAGTCATTTCTTTTTTTTATTCTCCCCCCACCCTTGGTCAAATGGAACCATATGTTCCAAAATCAAAAAATATTTTCTTTTTTGAAGAACACTGGGCTTTCTTAAATTCCCCAAATCTTTTAAGGTCACGTTTAATGGGCCCAGCTGGAGATTCCTTGTCTCCTGTAAACCATTGTGCTGTCAGATGCACACCACCTATCCTCTGGAAAATTCCACTCTCTGCTGCCGGAGAAGACGTTTGAAAGGCAAACACAGCCTTGTAGTGTTACCATGAAAACAGCCTTGGTGTGTAGACTTGTAGAAATGACTGACTTGGAGACCACACTTCTAGAGCTGTGGTGCCAAATCCTTGTGTTGCTGCTGCCCCTTCATCTACCCTTCCGGGCAGGGAGTGACTGTTGTCTTCTGTCTAGAGTTGTGAAACTCGGTCTAGTGTCTTCCCATCTTCTCCTGGGAGAAACAACCTGTCTTCAGGTAGCACATTTTGTTATAAGTTCCCACCATGGTTTAATGGAATTCTGGATAAATTCTTGGCTAGTGTTGGTCAGCCCTTGTTGCCCCATTACTTGCTGCTAGAGATAGGGTATTTTGATTGGAGACTAATAAAGTATAAAAATACATGTCTCTGGCTAAAAATAATTGTTTCTTGTATCAGATCTTCTCTTGCTGATTAGCGACCGTTTGTATCATGGAGATCTATATCCATTTTTAGTGTTCTGACCTATGGAACAACCTCCTGTTAGAGGGCCAGCACCATGAACAGGTTCCCCCTTAATGCTTTACCATATGTATTTAGTACATCCTTATAACCACATTAATAGCACTTAGCAGATGAGCAGCAGAGCCCTGAGCTGAGTCTGATTTTCAGTAAGAAGATCCAAGTCCTGGCCCAGAAGGACATGTTTCTTCCTTGACTTTGACCTTACTCCCCACAGAGTAAGTCATGGTCTGTCAAGTGAGATACTAAGGGGAAGATTTCTCTAATTTTCTACTTTCCTGTTTTATATGTTTCAGAACTCAGAAGTCACTTTTCCAACAATTACATGCATAATCAGTCTGTAAAGTCTTAAAGAAAAATTCGAGCCCTTCACATTTCTGGAACAGTACTCATTTTACCCAGTGTTCGGTTAAATACATTCTCCTTAATGAAGTAGCACTAAACATATAGATAATCCAGAGAAATGGATCATATCAAGCACATCATGGCAAAATCCCATTCTACTATTTGCAGTTTAATTTGCCCCTTAGAAGAAACAGACCCATACTGCCTACATTCACTGATTTATTTGAAAAAAATATGGCAATCATCTACTGCAGCAATCTTATTGGGCTTGCTTTATTTTGATCACTATGGTTAAATTAAAAAAAAAATGTAGACTCTGTAGCTGATTGCCCATCTGAATCCTTGTGATTAATCTGTTTCCCTAGACCCTAGCATAGCAGACAGAGTACAGTGATTATTTCCCTTGCACTTCAAAGCACACACTGCCATTACTGCACAATGGACATTGCTTTCCAGCCTGCTATTAGGATGCTGTCATTCTCCCTGAGAGTTCAAGATCCTCAGCACATCTGTATACAACATGCAGAAATGCAGAGATGTCAAAACCCAGGACACATGCAGCCCAGCTCCTGACAAGCAAGAGTGTTATTAGCATTGGTAATAAGACTACCTGGGCTTGTCTGCAGAGGCCTCTCAGTTTGGGATCATTTACATTCTCCACACACCAGCATCCAAACCTGGCTTCTGCGTGAATCAGCTATAAAGAGGACAATGGAAACCTTCACGGTCAACTGAAATTTCAGTAGAAATCTATTCATCCTAATTAAGAACACCCTCAGACCTGCTTCCTGACAATTAACACAGCCCACTCCTATCCTATTATTTAAACTGACAACAGCAATCTTAGGTTTCACTGTCTCCTAGAATATACCCCAAAGCCCCTCTAATTCTGAAGTCCAGGTTTCTTATTTCTAAATAGATTCTCTTGATTCTGAACAGCAAATACTTAGGGCATTGCATTTCACTCATTATTTTTGCTGCTATAGGCAGAACATGACAACAACAACAAAAAAAACAGGTCCAACTGAGAACTACTTAATGGTGGTGCTTATAGGCTTATTAGATTTCCATAAAACATATTTTAGAGGACCAAGGGAAAGAAATGGAATATTTGGACCATGGTATTATCTTGGTTTAATTTTATTTTTCATTTCTGTCAACAAAAGCTCCTTCTTAAATTGAAATTATAGTAGGCCAACTTCTGTCCACAGGAAAGAGAGAGAATGTTCTACTTCGTACTGGTAAGCACAAAGTGGGAATTCACAACAATTTCTAATACATTTACTCCTTGACAATTAATATTTTGACATCTGAAGATGAGGGCATTTAGAAATCATTGGCAACTAGAATTTTTTTAATGTATGTGTGAGGGGGGAAAAAATCTCAAAATCTCAGTCTGTCTTTGATCTGTCTCATTGTGTTACCTTCTATGACGTCAGATCACCATTCCTGGTACTTAAAGGGGCCGGCCATTGCTTTTTCCAGGTCAGATGCTAATTTAGAGATTCAGTGTGAAGTGATGATGAATAATGGATGAGCCGCCTTCTGAACTGGAGTCCCAGATTCTAAGGAACTTGAGAAATCTTCAAAGCCAGCTGGAATTTGTGAACTCTTGTGCCAGAAGGGACCCATCTGAGGGAATGGTTAGCTTGTCCACCTGCTTGGCGCTCTACTAGCTGCCAGCTGGATTTGTTCCTTCAGTTTCAAGAACAAATGAAGTTGTCACGTGTGAAAATGGTGAAATGCCTGGTTCTAAATCACGTTTGGATGCAGCCGTTCTGTTTTTAGTTATCTCCTAATGCAGAGAGCGCTATGGGCGAGTTCACAGGCACATCACTTTGTTTTCAGAAATCTTTGATCTACTAATGCTCATCCGTATCCTTTCGCAGGTCCTTTGCATTATGCTTGCGTTGGGTCATCTAGAGAAAGCTGTCTATTCCTTTGATAAACAAATGACATTGAATTAAGATTTATTCTTCAAAAGATGTATAGTACTACAAACAAGTTGAATAAACACTGACTGGCCATCTGAAAATTCTCGCTAAAAAGATATTAAGTAACTTAGACGTTTCTAACCAAGGGTTTTTTTGGACTGTCTGATTTTGTTCCTCTGGATAAAGAGTTTATGATGTTCTCCTTGACTTGCTAAAGAAATACAAAGTGAGTGGTAGGCTACCTCTTTAATGACTGTGTGATTTTATTTTGTTTGGGTTGTCCTGGAGATTAAACCTAAGGTCTGACACAAACTAGATGAGAGGCCACCCATATTCTTAGACCCCCTACCAACTGTTGGAAGACTCTACAAAAAGTTATGCATAGTGGCTCCAAGTTATCATGCAGTGGGACTTCCGGTGTCCTTTAGTCATATGTTGTAGGAGAGGTTAGATGACATGAGGAACAGGCTCATAGTTTGAAGTAAGGAGCATAACTTGCAAGGAGGGGGACTTGTTCAACTTCAGGCAAGAAAGAGCTTTCTAATAAAAGTGGCAACAGATGAACATCCTGTTGTGCTAGAAATATTCCAGCCAGAGATAAATATTCCTTGAAGAGCTGTTGCAGGGAGAAATCAGATGAGCAACTGGGCTTCGTATCAAGCTGTGGCTCCTTCTTTTGACAGTCCTAATTATTAGTCGTAGACAGACAGTCTGTGCAAATAGAAAATTTAAATTGAACCTTGTGGGAAATTATTTATTATACATAAAAAACTTATGACACGAGGGGTCATAGAATAGTAACTCTAAACAACTTGTGTCCTTGGGAGTTAAAGTGTGGTAGTTTAGGCTTGGAAACTTGCGTGAGTTTTAGGCTGACTTCTCAAACTGGTTGGCATCTCTGATAAAGGTATGAGTGTGATAATAATCTACATTCTAGCCTTAAAATCGTCACTGGTATCATTCTACAAGTTTCGATGCCTGAACTGCAAGCATGATTTCACTTGAAGACACAGGATAAGTTTTTAATAACCTTTGGCTAGCCATAGGTAGAGAGAAAAACCATGCTATATAGATGGGCTGTTTCCACAGTAGGTTTTTTTTTTTTTAATTTTCTACCTAAATAGATATGAGTTAAAATGTATTAATTGACTGATAATGGTATTACAACTTCTAGCCTAGGCAACAGAAAAAAAAAATCCTTTGGTAATAGTAAGATGGGGGGAGGGGCATTAGGTGGCAAGGATTAACATGCATAAGATTATTCCTAGAGCACTGTTTCTTGTATATGTTAGACGTTATAGAGTCAAGGTCAGAAAAAGTGACAGAAATGTTTGGAAGAAGTTAGCCTAAATTTTCCCGATCATTAAACTTGCCAGCGGATTAGAAATTCTTTTCTGACTGGAGTGTGATGTAGCAAGAGAGCTGAAGAGGCTGTGTTTTTAACAAGCATCACTGGGGATTTCGTCTGATCAAACCCTGAGGATGCTATGGCAGATCATTTCATGTCACAGTTGCAGCTAGCTAGGAAGCCTCGGTGACAAGGGAGGCACACTCGGAGTGGAACAAAAGATCCCAAACTGGTTATCACGTTCCTGCAAGGGTGGCGTGGAATTTATCTTTCCAGGTAGGTTCCTATTTCAGGTGCAAACTGAAAGTTTTGTTTTTCTTGGTTTTCAAGTCATGAATTATTGAATATTTCATGTATTCTACCTCTGCCAGAACACTTCTTTTCCCACCTGCATTTTGGAAAGGATGGCAGGTGAGCTTCCTTCTTGCCTTTCATGAATCCATCTTGTTCTTTCAGTACAACTGGTTTTCTTTTTTTTCTTTTTTGAAGTAGCATCCAAGCTCTGGTGGGCGATTTAATGAGCAAAATGTGCCTGCTCCTTCTGGATGTAAACAGAAGACATCACTGGCTGCAAAGTATGATACGGGGGAAGAGATTATTCAGTCAGTGCTTTCTGCTCCTCCTCTTGCTTGTCTTTCTTTTCCATCTCGTGGATCGCCCAGTTGGTGCCGTGACCTCTTCATTCACTTCCAACCTTACAGCATGGAGGTGAGCTGCTGTTACAGCTCTTTCTCTTTAGAGTAAAACCTGAGACAGCAACTTGATAATGGAAGAGACCCATCTCCACAATGTGTGTTTCTAATAATGCATATTTTCCTGTCTTATCTTTTCTCACAAAAGTAGAACCGCAGCCTTCACTAAGAAGTCTCTTTTTACATGGCATTTACAATTGCAATGGTAAGATCTCCAGGGCAAACAGAAATAAATTCTGGATTACTGCTAACTTTCTACCGCATTGTATAATTCTCTTGAGTCGTTGCTTGCAACTGAAGGGGAAATCTCAAAAACCACCGTTATTCCAAAAGATGGCTATAGATGAGGCATCTGAGCATTAATTTCCTAACCCTTAAAGAAGATATATTTAAAATAGTAGTATGGAAGTATTGTGGCATTAAGTAGTGTAGTTTATATTGAGAAGACAGAGATAAGCAATGAATAACAATTCTAAATACTGCAAGTAATTCAATAGGTGTCACATTTGTGATTTCTTCACGCAAAGGCCAAGACAAGAGGATTTCTCCAGTATTTGAAATAAAGGCTACAGTTTTAGTGACCAAATTTTTCGGTACTTTTAACTTTGAACTAAATACTTTGGGTCTCTTTAATTTATGAATGGTTGTTTGTTTTTTTTTTTTTTTTTTTTTTTTTTTTTTTTTTTTTTGGTTGTTTTGGTATTATTAAACTTTTTTGTTGTGAAGGTATCCTAATTGGTTTTGATCTATGTAGAATTCAGTCACTGTTCTTTGCAAATATTTGGTAGCTTGGCTGTAATAAATCATATACTGTACTATAATCCACAAAATTTGATTACTTTGCAATGCTTACTTTGGGAAAATATGTAGTGTTTTTGTTTTGGATTATTTTACAAAGCTTTTATATCATATTCTTATTCTTATAAAGGTTCTAATATTTTGGTTGATAGTATTATTAGTTTCTGCTNTCTTTGCAAATATTTGGTAGCTTGGCTGTAATAAATCATATACTGTACTATAATCCACAAAATTTGATTACTTTGCAATGCTTACTTTGGGAAAATATGTAGTGTTTTTGTTTTGGATTATTTTACAAAGCTTTTATATCATATTCTTATTCTTATAAAGGTTCTAATATTTTGGTTGATAGTATTATTAGTTTCTGCTATTTCATATACATTTATATTAATGCAAATGAAGTATACAGAATATGTAATTTTATCAATACATTTATCTATAATATAATTTTATTTTATATGACAGTAAATATGTAAAATCCATGCACATAATCAGACAGGATTTACAAAATAAATCATATCAGTGAGTGGTCTAAGGTTTGTTGAAAGAAGTAAGATGATTTTTGTAAGGTTATATATTCAGGAAGTGGCTTAACTGATGTTTTTGGATGCCATGCCCCAGTGCTGATTTTTCTTATACTGTCTGAAGGTGATCACCATAGCTGTTTTTCTCTTAATAGCTACAACTGTTTTTTTTTTTTTTTTGCATTCCTCTCTTAATAATTTTAGTATCTTTTTTAGCATTTGATTTTCTAGTTATTCTCAGCTTCAAGCTTCATATGGTTTAAATATCAAGATAGAAAACATCCTTCAAAATTGTATTTTGGGATTTTCTTGTATCAACAGTTGGTCACTAAATTGATAAATTGTCACAGGTTTGAAAACTAAAGATCAATGTATTTTCACAGAGAGCCAATGCTGTGCTTAGCAATTTAGATGGAGATATTTAAGAAGATTAACTCTGCGCACAAAACCAACATGCGTTTCCCGCTTATTAAGTTTGCCTAACATGACAAAGTGTAAGATTTAAAAGAAATTATGAACAAATTATTACATTTTTTGAACCATAAAAGAATTCCATATACATTGTCATCCAGCATGCTAAAGTGAATGTGACTTCTCAGTTTGAGTCTTTTACTAGGTAACTTCTCTAAGAGAAGGGGTGCGACAACTGGAAGAGCCAGGTTTTCCTCTGAACTGGGGTGGATTTGGTTGTGCACAGCTGCAGAAATTTCTGACGAAGCCCTTGTTTCAATGCTGATTTCACAAATGAATCATTTATAAAAATGATGTGTATCAAAACTGTCAATGATAATATAAATGTTTTTCCTATCACAAAGCACATGAATTGTTTCTCTTCTGTGTTTGCCCATTCTCCAGTTTTCTCAATGTAAGAAAAAAGACAGCCACACTTTAGAACTCTCTTTCCCTTTGGGACAGTCTATCTACCCCTAAATTGTTTCTTCATGTTTCTCTTAACACATTTCTTTGCTTATCATGTTTACTAAGTACTCAACTTTTGCTGGGAATTATCTGATGAACAGGGGATTCAAACACTGCTTAATTTATAAGCCACAGTTTTAACATTTGTTTAATACCAGGCAGAAACTTTTTTGTCGTGTTACATAGTAACTGTAAGAGAATCTTATATATAAATGAAGAATGAACAATAAACTCGTATTTAGTCAAACCTAAACAGTTACCTATAACAATCTGGGTAAAGTCAATAATGACCAACATGTCAGGTTGGCTGTCCTATGCTGTGTAGGGCAGGAAGTATCAGGTTTTGATTGATGGGTAATATGGGTGTTTCTGTCAGTGAAGGAATGGAGGCAGGAAGTCACATGATGTTATTTAGTGGTTATTTGGCTCATCTTAATAAATGGAAGTTTATGTTATAAAGCCACATTAGAGGCTAGGTGTGGTGATCTACACTGTTACTCCTGGTACTCAGGGGGCAGAGGCAGTTATATTTCTGTGTGTGGCAGGTCAATCTGGTTTATATAATAAGTTCCAAGCCAGCCAGAGGTACATAGTAAGACTATATCAGAAGAAAATTAAAAGAAAAATAAAGTCACATAAGGTTTTTCTTAATCCATATATTTTAGCTTATTGTAGTATTTAATTAAGGAAACCTCAGAAAGCATAGAATTTCAAATACTATTACTACTACTACTACTACTACTACTACTAATAATAATAATAATAATAAAATAGCCAATATTTTTGCACATTACGAGCCAATATTACTCTCAATGCTTTTCAGGTACTAACTTATTTAAATTATTTGTATGATATAGGTAGCATTGCAATTACTGGTACTATTTTGCATAGGAAGACACTGAGACCAGAAGGTTTGAGTCATTTGAACTCCCAAGTCTTATTCTGGGGGCCATGCTCTCAACACCTTTGTTAAACTTTGAAAGAGTGTGGTCCAAGGAGGAATAAAAGCTTTCAATTAGAGGCTTGAACGTAGAAAAGTATATTTTCAAGCTGTGTAAAACTCCAGGAGACATCACAATGTGAATGAATGGGTCAGTAAATTAGGGTGGGGCAATGATGACAAAACTGGGTATGTAATATATGTGGATTATGAAAAAAAGTAACATTAAATTACTCCAATATATAAAATTGACTTATTTGAAGAATGGTGCTATTTAATAAGATCCAGCATTTAGGATGAGTGGCAGTTCCTGGAAAGATCAACAAATCTCACTTTATGCAGCAGGATGTTACTTAGTGCTTGTAGTTGTGAGGCTAGCACTTGCAGAGAACTGTGACACGGCTGTAAGAATTCAGAGTTGTTAGCAAAAAGGGGATGGTAAGAATCAATGCACTCTCCAAGGGAGAGAGGGAACAGAGGGGAGCAGATGGCACAGGAGCAGGTTAATTAGTAACACTGACTAATGGCTAGCCAAGGGTTGCCAAGCAAGGGGCATGCCAGACTTATTTAAACAATAGCTCTCTCTGATTATGTTTACACTACTAATTCGCTTGGTTAACTCTGTCACTCTCACGGTTTGTGGGAAATCCAAGGTAACCTGACGCAGTTTCAAAACTGAAAACGCCTTAAGGGAGCCACATAGACTGGGACTAGGCCAAGCATCATTCTCTACGTGCTTCCTGGACATCCAATTTCTTCTTTAGCTAAACACCCAGCCCTTGCCTTTTCTAGGCAACCCTGCCATTCTCTTTTTGCTCCTTACTGATCGGGATGCCTTCTATTTATTAATAATAATAATTGGGTATGTAATATATGTGGTATGTAATAATAATAATAATAATTATTATAATCAAAAGGAAATAAAAACAACATCACTGTCTTAGTGTTTTGTCTATTGTGGTTATATTAGTTCTACTATATTAAGGGAATTATGCATATTCTCTCTTATCATTATCCCCTTAAAATATCTCAAATAATCATTTACCCATTCTAAACTCCACAGCTCCTCATTTTCCCTGAAGACACAAACTCATTTCCTTGTTTATGCTACTTTATTCATCCTCCTATCTTATGACACACAAAAATTTACTTTTACCTTTTTATTTCATTAAATAGAAAGTGTTCTTAATTCAAACTTCCCTTCCTTAGTCTATTATTTATTCTATTGTATAATTCTTTAATTTTGCAACTGTTTTGCTTTATGAATTTGTGTTTTCTATTAGTCAACATCTAATATAACAAATTCCACATGAGACTGTTAGCCTGTGGTAATTCATACTTTAATTATTTCTATAGAAAAGCCCAGACATTAAATTATAAGTCCTTTTGAAATGTTCATTCCATCCTTGTTTGCTCCATGATGATACTCAGTGAGTGTAACAGGTGGCCCAAAAAAGGGAAGAATTAATCTTAACATGACACATTCTGTGGTTTATAATTTAATTACCAAGCAATGAACCCTACCTATTCATTCTCTTTTATAATAACTAAAGCTAATTTTTAACTTTTGATAAAGTTTGAGTCAAATGTCCGCCTCAGATTCACTTTCTCCACTTTTCATGAAAATCTGCCTTCTGTTCCCTTCAGATGTCAGAGCAGGAAACAGAAGAGCCAATCAAAGGTCTTGCCTACATTGTCACATGCCCTTCACTCTACTGCATATCTCTATAAATCATGATGAAGCAGGGTAGGGCAGAGAATAGGGATCTGCCAGCTTAAATGGTCACATTGGTGGACAGAATGCAGTCCATGCTTGAAGTCCTTTGGTTCACAGTAATATTACAAAAAACATACTTTCTAAATGTAATGAATTGATAACTGTTGCAAATGAACAGTGCTCCCATGATCAATAAAACTCTGGGTTAAAAACACTATGGTTCTTCACTTTCTAAAATCCTATATTCTTCAAATACATTCTATTAATGTGTGTTGTGAAGTTCCAGAAAGGAGATACTGTATATTCTACTTTCTATATCCTCCCTTCTTAATTTATAAGACTATTAATCTATAATTTAGAAGTTTAAGTCTATGTCATAAGTTCCAATAATATATTTAATAGGTTCATTAGTTTGGGGTATTAATTTTTATTCCTGGTTAATCCTAAGTTATATAAGAAAAGCTAAACTAGTATTTAGTATTTTTTAAGTTTCAGTGTTTGAATGCTGTTTGAATTTTTGAAAAATTAAATAAAAATTGTTCTGGTAAGTGACAATTTAGGAGTTTTGGTTTCTGTAAAAGCATAGAGCTGTTATGGGAATATGTTTCGGTTTTAATTCCAGGATTATAACAAAGTGGGGCAGTGGGATATGGGGCTGCTTCAGATATTTTCTAGAAGGTTACTATGATTGGCCTCATGCTTGGTATGATTTTTCTCATGCAGGCATAGGCATGATTTTTTTTTTTTAGTTGCAGATAGTTTCTGCAATTGTGTGCCATTTGGAATTTGGGGGACTTTTCTGAGGGTATATGATTGTTGGGTGGGTGGTGCTGGTCATGGTTTGTTAAGTAGTTGTATGCAAAGAAGTACCAACAACAAGAAGAAATAGATATCGTGCTGGCAAAGATCAAACTGTCCCCAAAAACTCGATGCCTCTAATCAACAGGACATAGTCTAATGATAACCTTGTCCCATTTCGGATCTCTGCCTTTATTCAGGGATCCCTTTTCTCTTCTTTCTGTCTTTTTTTTTTTCTCTCTTATCTAGTGATAGGGAATTGAAAGGGTGGAAGAAAAGGAACGGAGAAGGGTAGAAGAAAGAAGAACCCACGAAGCAGCCAAGAATGGATACACCAGTGACTGAATAAAAATCAGTCTACAAGGAAATGAGACCCTGTGTGACATATGAATAGTACCATAGAGAAGAGCGGTGATGGTGGGCGGTGACATATTTTAGAAAAGTGTTTGAAAAGAATTGCTTCTGGACAGTGTCTGGAGGCAGACTTGTGTTTTTAGGATGGATCACAAGGATGTGAGGAGGCCTTTTCTCTTATGAGATTGAGATTTAGGATGTCAGTAAGACGATATATGTCAATCAAAGCTTCTGGTTTAAAAATGTGAAGTTGAAGATAAAAGAACAACTTTGTAGAACTGCTGGTTTGAATGTAAATAGCATCATTATTATAGAAAATAGAATGGAAGTACCCCAGGAACCCAAACATACAATTATGGTTTGACTGAGAATAGCTTCCATAAGATATTAATTACATTTGAATGTTTGGTCCCCAGCGCTCATAGAACAGTTATGGAAGAACTAGAAGGTATGGCCTTGTTGAAGAGATATGTCACTGGAGGTGTGCTTTGAGGTTTCAAAATCCCATGCAATTTCAGTTAGTTCTCTCTGTTTGTTTCTCTCTCTGTCAATCTGTCTCTGTGTCCATTTCTGTATATCTCTGTGTCTCTCTCTCTGTGTCTCTGTCTCTGTCTGTCTGTCTCTATCTCTATCTCTCTGTCTCTGTATCTCTGTGTCTGTCTCTGTCTGTCTCTGTCTCTGTATCTCTCTGTCTCTGTATCTCTGTCTGTCTCTCTGTCTGTCTCTGTCTGTCTGTCTGTCTGTCTGTCTGTCTCTGTCTGTCTGTTTCTCTCTGTCTGTCTCTGTCTCTGTCTCTGTCTCTGTCTCTGTCTCTCTCTCTCTCTCTCTCTCTCTCTCTCTCTCTCTCTCCCTGCCTCTTTTTTACTGCCTCAATATGTAAGCACCTAGCTGCTGCTTTATCACCATTCATCCCTGTCTGCTGCAATATTTCCCACCATGATGGTCATATACTCAACCTCTATAACTGTAAACCTAAATTTAACAAATTCTTTCTTCTATAAATTGGCTTTATCATGGTATCATGATAGTTGCAATAGATAGGCAACTCAGACACTAAAAAATAATTTTTCTAGGTATTTGAAGACAACATGTCTAAGAGCCATCAGCAATCATGTGTTAATTATAGAGACATTTGAAATGGAGATGATATTGCATAATTCTGCATGTCTATCAATACATGAACGGCTAAAGAAAATGTGCTCTGTCTCCAGTCTTGAAGAAAATTTGTTATTTGTAACAACATGGACAGAACTGTAAAATCATTGTATTAAGAGAATAATCCAGGAACAGAAAGACAAATCTCACATCTTCCTATTTAGATATAGCATCTACAAATCAGACTCAAAGAAGCAGCTGGTAGAATTGTGGTTACCTGCTCCTAGGAAATAAAAAAATGAAAGATGAAAATCAAAGGCTGCAGGGCTTGAATCAGCCAAGGGGGGTTATTTTATATTGTTTAATATATAGTACAAGAACATAAATGTAGTAAATAACATACATTTCAAACTTGATAAGACAATAATATTAAGTGTTCTCATCAAAACATAAGTATTTGAGTGATAGATATGTTAATTAGCTTGATTTAGTGGCTCTATTAAGTTCATAAGTCATAACATCATTTTTACCCTGTAAATGTATATGAATCAAATTTGCATATTTAGAATAAAACAAACTACAAAAAATAAATGTAAAGTTTGGATGCAAGATGATATTCTGTATTGGTTACTTTGGAAAAAATACATGATGAAATAAAACCAATTAAAAGAGAAAGATTTGCTTCTAGTTCAAAGTGCAAGGGCACACTCCACCATGGTGGGGATGTCCTGGCAGAGGGAGCTTGAGGCAAGTGGTCATGTTGCATCCATGGACAGAAAGCAGAGTGGTGAGTGCAGCTGTTCAACTCTCTCTCTCCTTTTTATTTAGTCTGGGACAGGCCACGGAATGCTACTGCTCATAGTTAGGGTCTTTCTTCCGCTTCAATTAACCTAATTTAAAAACAAAACAAAACAAAACAAAACAAAACAACAACAACAACAAAAAAAAAACCTCTCACAAAATGCCCAAAGGGTTCGTTTCCACAGTGATGGGAAATCCTGTCAATTTGACAATCAAGAATAACCATCACACAATCATACTGAAAGAGGTCTGGTTTTGTTGTAGACATTAGATATTGGACTATGTTTTTTGAAGTCATAACATGGGGATAATGTTCTAAACATGAGACAATGTGCTGTTAACTAGGAAGAGGTTAAGTTTCCAAGCTGTACCAGTAAGAGAAATCCTAAAATGTATGACTTAAGGGACAAATATGTAATAACGTTCAGTTTTGGAAGTTGAAGGCTCAAGGCAACCTATCAATAGAGCTGTTCACCAACCAAAGGCTATGGGGAAGAGTCACCCCTTGAATTTTCCTGGATTCTAGTAGTGACGGTGATTGGAGTTTCATGATTTGTATTAAAAGTCATTGGTCTTGTCTTTTCACCACTACATGATGTTCTTTCCTGTTGTGTCTCTCCTGGTTCTAATATCTTCTAACAACAGTAGCAATTTTAAATTTGTGAACATTTTATTAACTCATCTTAACTTGATTTCCCCTTTAAAACTGCTTCTAATTAAGTTCCTATTTAGAGGAACCAGGTCTAAGGACCTTTACATATCTTTTCAAAGGGACCAAAATCAACACATAACTGTTAGGATAGAGAGCAAAAGAAAAATTACTAACTAAAAAGTGTCAATAAAATAAATCCCAACGTTATAACTTGAAGGCATTGCCTAGTTCCTGCTGCATTGTGCTTCTCCTGCCTTCTTCTAGAGACAATTCAGGGATCCCTATTCCCTGAAAGAGGACTCTCACTCTTAACACTATAGCAGGATAAAGTTTGCTTATGGTTTTGTCTTTGGGAATCTGCTTTTTCTATTATCTAATATTGTATATTATCTAATATTGTAATTCATAACTTTCCCAAATAGAAAAATTAACTGAAAGGATCATTTATTAACTGGGTTTGAATTTCAAAAACTAAAGTACTGAATATAACAAAAAGTTGGAAGAACAGTTTTGTTTTTGTTGTTGATATTTTTCTGCATTGGTATGAAAAAATATAGAGAAATCTAACCGTTTAGTTGTGGTAAACAAACAAACAAACAAACAAACAAACAAAAACCAAGCACACAGTCCACCAAACAACAAAACCAAAGAGAAAAGATCACGGTATGGATCTTTTCTGTATTTTAGCAGAAAGATGCAGATTCAAAGATACAGATTGACCTCTGCATCTTTGGCAGTGGTAAGAGCAACAGAATTTCCATAAGGAATTAAAGGTATTGGAATAAAGAGGTCCAGTGCTCATCCCTCCTCAGTATGGCAACCTTGTACCATCTTGTCTATGAAATTTTCACTTTAAGCTGTATTGAGCAGAACAGCCTGGAATAACCTCAGACTGGGTAGGCAAGTTCACCAGTAAATGTGAGGTGATTATGAACCCACACTGAAAGGCCAAACCAGTAAGATCTTGAAGGGAGGGTGAAGGCAGTCAGGACAGCAAGGTATCAAGAGGAAAATGACTGATAATGCAAGAAGGAGAACACAGTCTCGAGGAAGGGCACAGTGTGGACAGGTAGCTTCCAGAGAGCGACAACTGTCCTGATTCCATAGTTTCCTGTAACTAAAGCCAACAAAAGAGAAGAAACTGGGAAAGAGAAGCAAACCCAAGGTAGTGTACTCTGAAACCGCCTTTCCAGTTGCAAGGGTGAATGCAGCTTCAAGACAGAAAAGGAAATGTAATATCTTTTGCTTCTTCATGAATGTATGGTCTGAATTATCACACTTTCCGCATTTTCACAGTGAACAGTGCCTGATACTCTCTGCAGTAGGACATGCCGGTAGCCCGGGCAACAGTGTCATAGTAGAAGAGGCCAGTGTTTCTATCAAGAAGCCTTATGTGCATAACATAATGAAATGAGGAACCAGGTGTGTGACATACTTGCTTAGTATGAATGAGAGGTTGAATGAACTTCTTTTCAGCTCCACAAACTTCCACAGCATGGGGAAATGAAACTTAATTACACAAGTGACAGCATGCCAGGGCAGGGCAAATAAAGGCAAACAATGCTCTTTTTCTTAAGAAGTATCCATGGCTAGAATTTTATAAGCACTGACTCAGGGCGTGTTAAAAATTCCCCTCAAAGTATCTAGGCCATTATTGTCCCATGTATATCAGTGACGGTTTAATATCCCTTTAACAATGTATTTTAAAAATATTAGTAATATAGTAAGTGTTTATAGTAGATAAACCACGGTAAGGTCAGCTTTTTGTTTATTTAATCTCATCGAAGGGGCTCAATAGTTTAATGAAATAGTATTTTATCCACACCATCCCTAATTTTCAGATGAGAAAAATGAGACTGAGGGAAGGAAAAGTAACCTGACTCCTATAGCTTATCGGTGCTAGCCTGTTAACTCTGGCCTTAAGCTACAGTGCCTTCAGATTGTGAAAACTGAGTAAATAGAAGCCCTTGTGTTTAAAATTCTGCTCTAAAAGATCAAGGGCTTAGTATTTTCAAAGATCTGTAATGTCATCTGGTTCTGTGGATACAACCCCTTTCCTCTTTCTAGATGAGGTTATAGATGTGGCTCATAGAGAAAAATGGACTAGCCAAAGAGATCAAATCAGCAAGTGGAGATATTGGGGGGAGGAGGCAAAAAGAAGGTGATGACCAGATATTTTTCTTCACTCATCTCTGCTTGTCCTCCACTGATCACACAGATACCTCTCACTGATCACATCTCTGTTTCAGCTAAATCCCGAGTGCTGGGACTAAATCAAGTCTATCTGTTTCTGCAGAAGTCACAGTAGCTGCTTAAAGAAAGCATTGGTATGTGTATATAATAGATATATAAAGGCAATTAATGACAAAAGAGACCATGCATTTGAAAGAGAGTAAGGAGGGGTTTGTCAGAAAGCTTGTATAGAGGGAAAGGAATGGGGACATGATCTAATTATATTATAATCTCAAAAATAAAAGAAAAATAATAAATTAAGTAAAATATTATAAAGCTCTTTGAGGTTAAACATGTCAACATTAGAAAAATGTATATAAAGAATTGTGACTATTTCTGATATTTAACATGAAATGTAGGCTTTGAATTTCTCCATTCAAATTAAAACTACAAATGTACCCTTGAGATAAATAGAAATGCTGTATTTGATAGTGTTCTATGAGATAGGATGTGAAAAAAGGTGTTATCACAATCTAACAGTATTTTGACACATAAAGATACTGATAAAAACATATTTATGTTTTTATCTATTTTTAATTTTAATTCTTTATCAGGGAAATTCATTTTAACCATAATTCTACTTATGTTAAAGGAAATAAACTTTTGAAAAAATTCCAGTTTTAACAAATTTCAGAATAAAAGTTAAAAATGAAAAAGAAGAAGAGGAGGAGAAGGTGGAGGAAGAAGAAGAAGAAGAAGAAGAAGAAGAAGAAGAAGAAGAAGAAGAAGAAGAAGAAGAAGAAGAAGAAGAAGAAGAAGAAGAAGAAGTCACCAAAGGACCAGATTTAGCAGGTTGTTCTGTTGTCTGTTGGGATAGTTGCTCCAGCCTTTATCCTCATTCCAGATGGTTCTAGTTGCTCTTGAACACAAGGTATCTAGTGGATAGAAAATCATTTCAATATGCGACTTGATACTGTATTCCTATTTCTTTTTGTTCTCTAGTTCAGAAATGGAACTTTAATATTGCCTCTTACACTGTTTTTCAGCTTACCCTATGAATCCGTCTACCACCTTCCACATACTGCATGATTCCTAAAGGTGCTATAGCTAGCCGTCATTTTATCAGGAGTGTATTTCTTAAAATATGTTCCTCCTACAACATCATGGATCTGACTTTTTCAGTTCAATGTGCTGAACTTGTCACTATCTTTTGGAAATATCTCTTTTGTCTCAAAAGGTTGCAAGGATATTCTTGATAGCATGAGAACTCTTCTCTGGCCCTCAGGCTAATTCATCATATTGTGGACCATGCTTCCAGTTTCTCCAGACAATGGAGAGTTCAGTTCCATAGTTCAATTCATCCTGGATATTCCTAGAGATGATCACTAATTCCAATTTGCCACACCTTCTCTTGGAAAATCTTTCCTACTACTATGTAGTTATGGACCAGGGGTCAGCAAATTGCAGCTTGCTGAAACATTACACCTAAAACCTACTCTTACAAATAATTTTCATTAAGAAATAGATATACCCATTTATTTGTGGTGTCTATGGTTGCTTTTTGCTAGGAAGAAAAAGTTGAGTTGTTTTGATCAATAATTTATACCACATAATACTTAAATTATTTAATCTTTAGCTCTTTACAGAAAAAGAAATTACCTCTCTGATTATATACTATTGATATGGCCCTCATTGGGCACCATATCTCTAATTCAAATGACCAACACTCACAGCCCCAATAGAGCAAGTCCCAAAGCTGAGTCCCTCTAGTTATATGCTCTTTGCCAAAAAACATTGATGATGGTAGTCAGGTGGCCGATTTGCAAGTGGATCAATATCAAGACTGGAGAATGAAGCCAACCTGTAACAATAGAGAGATGTTAGGCTTTGTTTCTATGAGAGAACAAAAGTGTTTGGGAACAGCAGCTGTATTGGTCCCTGCAGACTTCCCTGTTCTTGGGTCCAGTCTCTTACAATTCCCAGCTGTGTATTTGACCTTAGAGCACTAAATCTGATGAAGCACAAACCATCCTGTAGAGATGTATAGGACAAAATGATATGATCTAGTAGTAACAGACTGCTGCCAAGTTTATCTGTTCTAATTCCTAGTTTTATAGTGTACCCTTCATTTCTCTACATTACAGTCAAAACCAGCTCTGGAATGTGAGGGGGGGTCTGTTTATTTACTGCATGACAGGATAGGTCAGATTATTTCCTCATGGTCAGATCTTTCAAAACAGAAAACAGAAGTGGAGAGTATTTTGCTCGTACCTGTAGCTGACTTTTGGGGAAGGAATTCTGGGTTCTATAGGAAGCAATGGTGGATGAAGGAAGCATTGGAGTAATGAACAGATGAACAGATAGCCCCAACAAAACTTTTGAGTTTCTTCCAGTTTCCTTTGGAACTCAGTAAAACAAAATGCTGTACTTTTGAGTATTTTTCGAAGAGACTTAATAAACTTTCTTGAAATATCCTATTGTGGAACATACACTTACTAGTCTGCAAGTACTCTTGATGAGATTCAGCCATTAACTGTTTTTAACCTATAGGACTTAATATCTGACTCAAGACTAGTGCTACTTTCAAACTCAGTGTATTACAAACCCCCTTTCATCAGAAACTAGGTGGAGGTTAGGACACAATGAACTGCTAAGAGATGTCTTTTTAACTACTTTGGGCTTGATAGGAGGCAGGTTTTCTTCCATTCACCCAGTGTTCTTGCCTTACCCCAGTAGTTTTGACTGGTCACTTAAGACAAAGGCAAATGCATTCATTCATGGTCATACATAAGAAAGGTTATTTAGTTTGCCCTGATGTTCAACAATAGGAATCACTTTACTGTTGATTTAATTAAATTTAAATAGAGTATATTTGACATGTCACAACTGAATATATTGTTTCTCATTTGTCTCTAAGGAAAAAGTAGGTACTGTGGTGATCTCTCCCAGTGGTTTTTCTCTCTCTCTCTCTTCTTTCTTCCTTTCCTTTCTTTTTGTTTTCAGGAGAACAGATCCATCAATGTTCTACAGTGCTCCTAAATTCTATTCAACATTAAGGTAATAAAGATTCAAGTCACAGTCCCCATCGCAAAGTAAGTCAGAGCCTTGAAAGAGATAAATATCAAAACAACTGACCATCAATCAAATAAATGAGCACCATAGTGTGTGTGTGTGTGTGTGGGGGGGTATATAACAACTCTATGATATAAAATAGCAACATATTCTGACTGTAGGAGCCTAGAACAAAAGTCTATGTTAAATGTAGAAAATGGATTGATAGGCAATAGCAAAGCAGAAAGGAAACCATCAGCAGTGCCTGGTAACAGCAAACCCGAAAGAATAGAAATGTAGATCCATCTCCAATTTGAGGATGACATAGAAGTAGATGGAAAGTGTCCGGGCAGTCTCCTTCTTTCCTGCTCTCTCCTAAAACTGCCTATTCAGAAATCAAGGAGTAGAACTGCAGGACTATAATTATTGGTCAGGAGAATGGTCCCTAAGTCTTATCTCTATCCATGGGGTTATGACTCAGTATGACTTCCTGAGTTACCCGGACAATCACTCAGAGAGAACTATCTAAGATTTGTAAGATTACTATCCAGCCAGAGTCATTGTTCCTTCCTGTATGAACTTAAAAGCCCCTCAGGAAATGTGCTTGTTCTAGAGAATTTAGAAATAATATAAGGTGGGCAAAAAATATAGACCAAGGACAAAGGTCCCTCTGCCCTCTGTCTACATATACCTCCTTACTCAGTCATGGGCTCTGACTATCTTCTGTTCTACATTCCTAGCGTCATGCAAATTTTTACAAAGCCAAAGCCTTTTGTAAGGACCAGGTACTTAGTAAGGTCCAGAGAGAGAAGGGAGTTCTCTGTCCCACTGATGCAAGTCTGCCTAGGACAAAGAAAGAGTAACTACAAGATAGTGATTCAGTCTACCTGTGCAGATGTTTCTGAAGATGCAGTTTATTGCTGAGCTTGGCTTGAAAGACAGTAAGTAAATAGCAGTTCTCCAAGAAGAAAACTTATTGAGGTTGGAAGAGTGGTAGGTTCTAGAGGCAAAAGAGCGTATGATGATTTGAAAACGGTTGACTGGAACGGTCTACTCTGAAGTACAAACTCTTAGACACCACTGTGTTTCTTTGCCTAGCACTTCTCTCTCTTCTGCCCAATCAGGCCTTGTATTTCTGGTGGGACTGACTATTAGACCAGTCCCAAGGGTGTTTAGACCAAGGTCTGGAAGGAGTTAGAAACAAGGTCTTGAAAATTATATATAACATCCTTTCCCCTGGCCTGGGTGACTCTTTTGAACTGCTCAGGTACCAGAGCTTGCCTTTGTAGTTATAAATGGTACCGCTTCCAGGTCTTACCTTTGCCTTTTAGGCAAGTTGTGTGCTTTAGTTCTTGACCTCCATGGATAGAAGGATTATTATATGCATAATATTATTTAGTACCAAGAAAATAATACAAGAGTAAGCATTGCATTGTTACAGGAGTACTGAAAGCACCACCTTTTTTTAGTCAAGAAAATGAGCTTCAGGTCCTGGCCAAGCTACTAATCCTCAGTAAGGGTTCCCTTTAAGCCATGTGAAAGGGATAGGAGGAATAGTTATTCCTTTAAAGAGATGAAGTATTTGTTTCATCCCAGAATCCCTGCACTGGTGCAGTTCCTATTATAGGTAGTCTAGGAATCCTTTAAGCCATGGGATTCTTTCAGATCTCTTTGCCTTTCTGAGGTTCTACCCACCTTTGGACAGTTTAATGGACAGACAAGTTAATCCCCCACAGATATGCCCCTGGGACAATGTGATCTAGATAATTCTTTATTAAGGCTCTCTTTCTAGGTGATTCTAGATTTTCTTGATAGTTAAAACGAACCAGCACAGGGACAAATAGTCAAACACATGGGCTATTGAGAGGTATTTCAGATCTAAACTATACTAAGAGGGCAGAAGAGTACATGGCACGTGGTACATGATCCTCGTGGTATTAGTTAGTCAGCTTTCTATATCACTGAACTCTGCCGTCATGGATAAAATATTTTCAAGGAAAAACACTGCACATGTGCATATTATTTTTCTTTTCATTATTCTCTTAAAATATAACCCTCTATATAACCTTAGCATTATATTTGGCATTATAGGTAGTCTAGGGATGATTTGATGCATATTGGAAGAAGCATTGTATGCAAATATGGTTTCATTTTATATGGGGCTTGTGAATTTGTAGGTTTGATATATTGAGGAAATTTTGGAACTTATTCCTTACAGACACCAATTCCTTTAGACACCAATTCCTTAAAGACTTTACAGAATCTTTTAGAGTTCATCCAATTTTCTCAGAATTCAAAGAATCAGGGGTAAATGAGGTAGAACTTGATGGTTGACATTAATTTTACTACAGAAAGTCTAACTTCTTTCCCAGAAGTGGGTGCAGTTACCAAGCAGAGACTAAGAGTGTTAATCCCTTGTCTGGGTATCCTCTTATGGACCTTCATCCACTGTGGGATCCACACATTCTTTCACCAGTTTTTGTTAGATTTCTGCCATTTCCCATAGAGGGAGGCCAGATGAGTAAATGTTTGTGAGAGTCATTGCAGCAGAAAGCTGAGGTTGAATAGGATTTGTTGGGGGGAAGGGCTGGTAATTGAGTTTTACTTTCATCCTTTAAGCCATGTGATGAAAAAAGAAACTCCCGTTGCTAGGTGGAGAGTTAAGATATTCTGGCTTTTTTTCATACCTGTAGCTCTGTCTTTGCCTATTGCAGAATTGCACCATACAGCTTTATTTAGTAGATCATTTCTGTAATAAAAGGGACTCTACCCCTTAGTGACTCAATGAAGAAATTAAACGCACTGCTTCAGACTTTCGCTTTAAAGGCAGCAGAGATGAAATTAGGTGCATAGCAGGGTAATGTTCCAATCACAAAGGAACCGCCTTTCACTTGCAGGAGTGTTTGTCATTCTCACGAGAAACATGAAACATTTACATAGTGTTATGCCACTAAGCTGCCTATTTTGGAATAATTTGTGGGTGAGGGGCATGTGCTCAGGCTCTATTTTAACATAGCAAAAAACCACTTCCCACGTACCTTCAGTTTCTCCTCTGAATTACTCTTCCAGATGGAACCTTCTAAATCAGAACTTGGAGCACATCACTTGTCCTACTGAGAAGTTTCAGTGACTTGCCTCTTTAATAAACTTTATGATCCCCAGTGTTGCTTTGAGGATCCAGTAGGTTCCTGCTGCAATTGGTGAACAGCAATTTTGAGTACTTTTCGCCAGGAATGTCTGTGTGATTGAAATAGTATAGAAGTCATATGTATAATTAAAAAAAACTTTTATTAACAATGTTAAAATTAAAAAGTGAACTTATTTTAAATAATTTACCTTGTTTCTTCCATCATATATAGCCACAAGATACAAAATGTAATCTATATTTAAATTATCAATGAGATCTCCTTCATTCCTTGAAATTAAATATTAAAAATATGACATGTATATATTTTATACATGCAGAGTACTTCAATTCTTATGGAAATTTCATCAAAATATTCTTAATTTGTACATATATATCATAGAATATACATTTAGAAATATCTCTGCCCATGCAAGTTGTAAATAAGACTTTCAGTAGCTGAATAGGTTTGAGGTTTTATATTTGTTGTGATTAGCAAGGTTAAATAAAACTTAGAATCAAGTTCCATGGTCTTTGGGGAGCATTTTAGGGGTCACCCATGCCTCATGGAAGTTACGCCAAATAGCACAGCTCTTGAAGAAGACCCTGTCCCCAAGAAGCTCACACTTTCATTTACTTTGACCTCTGGCTCCACTAATTTCCTCTTCGGTGTCTGTAATATGTCCTTATCCTTGATATTTGCTCAACTCTTCCAGGTAAGCTTGCCTTGTCCTCCAAATGATAAGCATCTCCCACCTATTGAAACTGTGCTTTCCCAGTAAGCCTGAAGTCGCCACCCACCCAAGGTATTCCGCATACCAAGACATATACTTTGGATTACAACTTGCTTTAGCACTGACCACCTGCTACTCCTCAGGTCTTTGAAGTCACTGATATGTCCTGCCACACATGGGCTTCTTGATCTTCCTTGACTTTTGAAGTTTCCTTTCTTCTGCTGCAAGACGATGAGTTTTCTGTGTCTGTAAAATTATGCTTGTGAGTTCTACAACAACTCGAAGCTGTTAGGAAAGATAATGTATGAAATAAAGTAAAGTGCTTAGTTCATTGTATTATTAATAGTGCTAATATATTTCTTATCTCCCTGAGTAAAAATTTGACAAATAATGGTAATAATGATAACAATTATGATAATGAAAACACATTATCTTTTTAAAGACTGAATGTGTATGTGTGTATATATGTCTGAACACTTGAATGAGAGTGGCCTCCAGAAGCTAGATGATGGTGTTATATCCCCTCAGATGGAGTTACACGCAGTTTGGAGCTGTCTGGCTGGGTACCAGAAATTAAACTTGGAATCTCTGAAAGAGTAGGAAACATTCTTTATGGAGGAGCCATCTCTCCATCCCCCAAAATAAGTTCACGCCGGCCAGGACTTCTATTGCTTTGCATATCATACCAATCTTCCAAAGAATTGGATTGAGGAATAAAGTATTATCTTTCCGTTTTATAGATAATGAGAATAAAGTAGAAGGGACCAAATGGCTCATCGAATGTCACACAGCAGAGAAGATGTGCACTTGGGATTTAAATAAAGTCTGTGCTAGGATGCAAGTTGATTATGATCTTACTAGTGTTTTCTCATTTCAATTTTCAGGTGGTGGATGTATTAAGTAAAGACCTGGAACAACAGTCTGACTTTGGATGGTCATCCTGTTGTTTATTAGGGAATTACTTGAAAAACCTTAGTGTACGTTAGTGTGTTTCTAGCTGTGCGCGTAGGTAAAATCGGCCTCGAGAAGGTGTGCCCGTGTCAGATGATGACACTGGGTGCTTTGATCTACCACTGTCTACCTGATTTCTTTTAGATAGGTCACTGCATCTGGTGGGTAGCGAGAAATTCCAATTAATACTTCTGTCTCTGTCTCCCATGGCACTGGGTTTACATGAGCAAATAATCACACCCAGATCTTTACATGGGCTTTTTGAGATTTGATCTCAGGTCCTCAAGACCCTGCAGTAATTGTTCTTAGTAGCTAAGTCATCTCCTTGGATCCAAAAGAACCTTCTTAATTCTTCTTTATTAAATTATAAGTATGTGTGTGGAGGTGGGTATGTGCATGTGAATACTGGTGCCTACTAAGACCAGAGATAATAGATCTCTCACTGGAGGTATAAGGGGTTATGAGCCACCTGATGTGGGTGCTAAAAATTGAACTTTAGTCTTCTGGAAGAGTAGTCCTTTGTGCTCTTAACCCTGAGCCGTCTCTTCAGACCCTAGGCTTCTTAATTGAATGTGAATTAGAAGTTCTTGTTATGTAAAACGATAGAGTTAGAGTACAGGGTGAAAGAGTTACATAGCCCTTGAATAGTCTAGCTCAAGTTTCACTCTTGAAACTCTTAGCTTTGAGATGCTTAGCAAGTTGCTAATCTTTGCTGAGATTTCTTGATCTGAAACAAAATTTATTAGTTTGAAACAGTAAATGACTATCTACATAAACATTCTGAGTTATAACTAGACATAATACATTTTCAGGAACTTTCTGGATACCATAAAATTACAAATGCCCTAAGCAAAAGCTGGCACAAAACAGGAATTACATTTAGTCACCTTCTTATTTTTTCTTTAATGTATTTGTATCTTTGCAGGCTAGTACTCTGTACTTCATAAATAGCCATCTGAATGGATGGCAAGTCTCAATCTTCCCTTTATGTTATTAGTATTTTATACATGTACATCAATATTATTTCCTGAAAGTGCAAAATAATTGCATGTGAGCTGGAGATAGTAAAGTGCTAGTTCCTGAGACTGCTTTACATTTCCCTTGGGCTGATGGAGAGTTCAGCCATATTTGAGGCAGTTTGAATTTCATATGTTAAAACTTCCTGCTATTCAGGCAAGATGGTCCTCTGCCTAATTCTGATAATTTAAAATTAGAATATCTCTCAAATGAAACCACAGGCCAAGGCTGTTTGAAAATGAATTCATAAGAGAGGCAAATATTGTCACAAGCAGCAATAAAGAGATATGAATAGTGCAAAATGCTACAACAGAAATCCTCGAGCCATCATGAATAGCATACACATTGTCTTTCACTTCTGGCTCTGAAATGCGTCCTTCCTCCTCCTCAGAAGCCCTTTCATTGTGATTCTAATTTTATTTAAACCATTGTTATGATTGGTTCAGTCTCTGAGCAAAGTCATTCTTGTTTTTAAAACCCCAGGTTTTTTCTTCTGTTTACTATGAAACCTTTGTTTGGCCTTTCCTCTTTACTAAATTTAACATTGTATAACACTGTTGGTGTCTTGTGTATTGACAAGATGAGTGCTTGTAAAAGCTAGCAATCATTATTTTGACTATATGACAATTCTATACCATGTTCTGTAGATGGAGAATATCCTTGTCCCTGACATTGCTTGGCTCACTCTGGTGACAGTGATGCCACATGCTTGTTCATCTCTGAAAGCAGAGAGCACATTCTATCACAGGAAGCCAATAAGCATCTTTTGAAGTATGAGGAGAAAGAGATCTGTTTTCCTGGCAGTAGACTAAGAAGGACTCCAAATGTCTCAGCAGAGTTGGTAGATTTTTCTGCCTCCAGGTAGGCTAAGGGAGTGCCTTAAGCCAAGCCATAAAACTGGAAGGAAACAATACTGGACCACCAATAAAGTGAGGTCATATAGTTGATCAGATATAGATGTTTTGTTCTTGTGAGTGGAATCATAAAGTGTTTGTGAGTAGGTACTTGAGTCTCCTAGGCAGATGCCAGGGCAGTATGATACAATTAGGGGATGTTGGGTTTCTTTGTAAAAACAAAGAACAGAAACATTTTGTCACATTGTCTAGGTGATTCTGCATCTGCTCCCTCATTTATAAAAATGACCTTAGTTGTATCATTAGAGAGTTTAGAGTCAAAACCTAGACTGTGCTAACAAAGTAGGCTTGCCCAGGCACCTTCGATATGCCAATTAAGAGACAAGCAACAGTTAAAAAACAAGATTTATGCAATGTGGCCCCATGGGGAAGAGGAACAAATGAATTCATGTGATCCCAAAGTCAATCTTTGGGGTACAGACATGAGGCTTTGATTTAAATAGAGAGCAAGTAAAGGGTATAATTAAGCAATACTGCTCCCATTCTTAATCTATCATGGCCTCAGCTGCAGTATGTCCTTCAAGGCAGTTCAATAATATGTTGTCAGAACTGTGCGAACTCTCTGGAAGCACGTTCCTTCTCTAGTTTAGATATTTCCCTCCTGACAGCATGAAATTCCTGGGGAGATATTAATCTTTTGGCTTCAATGTCACAATATGGTAACTCAGGGGAGGCTCCAATTGTCTCCCATTAGAATGCCTCTCTCCCACCAAGGTGGCTTCAGTTGTAAAATGTAACTGAAATACATTGTGTGCTCACCCATGGCAAGGGCTTTGTCAAATTTGACTGCCTTTCTCTTTTGCTTCTTCCTAAGAATGTAATTGTGTGTAGAGCAACAATTCCACATGACTCCAAGAGTGTGACACCAAGATCCTGTGATTGGAGGCCATTTTGCCTTAAATGCTAACCATTTCTGAGGGAATTCATAATATCCATTGTTACTGAGTACTGGTTAGAAGTATCTAATTTGCAGACACATGGAGTTGTATAAAGCAATTGCAACAGAAGAAGGTAGAAGTGCTATTAACAGTGTCTTTCACCTTACAGAAGCTTTTCAATTTTATAAGGTCCCATTTGTTCATTCTTGATCTTAGAGCATAAGCCATTGGTGTTCTGTTCAGGAAAGTTTCCCCTGTGCCAATGTGTTTGAGGTTCTTTACCATTTTCTCTTCTATTAGAGTCATCATATCTGGTTTTATGTGGAGGTCCTTGATCCACTTGGACTTGAACTTTGTACAGGAAGATAAGAATGGATAAATTTGCATTCTTCTACATGTTGACTGCCAGTTGAAGCAGCACTATTTGTTGAAAATGCTGTCTTTTTTCCCACTGGATGGTTTTGGCTCTTTTGTCAAAGATCAAGTGACCCAAGTTCTATAGTTTAATTTCTGGGTCTTCAATTCTATTCCATTGATCTATCTGCCTGTCTCTGTACCAATATCATATGTTTTTTGCCACAATTGCTCTGTAATACAGCTTGAGGTCTCGGATGGTAATTCCCCCAAAGGTTCTTTTATTGTTGAAAATGGTTTTTGATATCCCCGGGGTTTTTTGTTATTCTAGATAATAAAAATTTGAGAATTTTTCTTTCTATCTGTAGTGGCTCTCTGGTTGTCAACTTGACTATATTTGGAATGAGCTACAATCCAGAATTGGAAGGCTCACCAGTGACCCTAACCTGGAGGCTTGGAGATAGAAGTTTCTGATCTGGATCTTGGTATGGAGATCTTGATAGTATATAGGGTATGGATTCCAGAAGATTAAGACTGAGAGATCTCCGAGTTCAAGATCATCTGGGATTAAAGGTGTGTGATTAAGACAGAGAGATCTCCAAGCTCAAGATCATCTGGGATTAAAGGTGTGATGGCACACACCTTTAATCTGGGTTACACCTTCTGCTGGAGACCATATAAGGACACTGGAAGAAGGGAGACTAGCTCTTGCTCCTTCACCTGTTTGCCCTGTGGGACTGAGTAACTGGCTAGATCCTTGGACTTCCATTCACAGCTACTACTGAACCATTGTTGGGAATTGGATTGCAGACTGTAAGTCATCAATAAATTCCTTTACTCCGTAAGTTCTGTGACTCTAGAGAACCCCAACTAATACACTATCTCTGTGAAAAACTGAGTTGGAATTTTAATGGAGATTGCATGGAATCTGTAGATTGCATTTGGTAAGATGGCTATTTTTACTGTTAATCCTGCTGATCCATGAACACAGGTGATCTTTCTATCTTCTGAGGTCTTCTTCAATTTCTTCAGAGACCTGAAGTTCTTGTCATATAGATGTTTCACTTGTTTGGTTAGAGTCACACCAAGATATTTCATATTATTTGTGACTATTGTAAAGGGTGTAATTTCTCTAATTTTTTCTCAGCCTGTTTATCCTTTGAGTCGAGAAAAGCTACTGATTTATTTGAGTTAATTTTGTATCCAGCCACTTTGCTGACGATGTTTGTCATGTTTAGGTTTTTCTTGTAGATATTTTTGGGTTACTTACATACACTATATCATCTGCAAATAGTGATATCTTGACTTCCTCTTTCTAATTTGTATCCCTTTGACCTCCTTTTCTTGTCTAACAGCTCTGGATAGAACTTCAAGCACTATATTGAATAGATAGGGGGAGTCTTGTCTTGTCCCTGCTTTTACTGGGATTGTTTCAAGTCTCTCTCCATTTAGTTTGATGTTGGCGATTAATTTGCTGTATATTGCTTTTATTATATTTAGGTATGGACCTTGAATTCCTGATCCCTCCAATAATTTTAGCATGAAGGAGTGTCATCCCTCAGATTAGGGAAAGATCTTTACCAACTCTACATCTGATAGAGGGCTAACATCTAAAATATACAAAGAAGTCAAGAAGTTAGAATCTGGAGAAACAAATAACCTTATTAAAAATGAAGTACAGAAGTAAACAAAGAATTCTCAACTGAGGACTATCGAATGGCCAAGAAGCACCTAAAGAAATGTTCAACATTCTTAGTCATCAGGGAAATGCAAATCAAAATGCCGTGAGATTCTACCTTATAACACTAATCAGAAAGGCTAAGATTAAAAACTTAGGTGACAGCAAATGTGGGTGAGGATGTGGAGAAAGAGGAAAGAGGAACACTCCTCCATTGCTGGTGGGATTGCAAGCTGGTACAACCATTCTGGAAATCAGTCTGGCTGTTCCTCAGAAATTTGGATATAGTACTACCTAAGAACCTAGTTAAACCACTCATAGGCATATATCCAAAAGATGCTCCAACACATAACAAGGACACATGCTCCACCATGTTCTTAGCAGCCATATTAATAATAGTCAGAAGCTGGAGACAACCCATATTTCCCTCAACTGAGGAATGGATACAGAAAATGTGGTACAATTACACAATGGAGTACTACTCAGCTGTTAAAACAATGACTACATGGAATTTGCAGGCAAATGGATGGAAAATATTCTGAGTGAGGTAACCCAGTCACAAAAGCTCACATATGGTATGTACTTACTCATAAGTGGATATTAGCCAAAAAGAAGCTCAGAATACCCACAAAACATCTCACAGACCATATGAAACCAGGAAAAAAAAAGAGCACACCAAAGTATGGATGTTATAGTTCTACTCAAAATAGGAAAGAAAATAATCTTGGGAAGTAGAGGGAGAGAGGAATCTTGGAGGGAGAGAGGAGGGGGAGGGAAAAAAGGGAGGCTGGTTCTGATATGGGAGGAGAAGGGGGAGAAATATAGAGGGTCAGGAATTTTAAAGGAGGTGTGTAGCAGTGGGGGCTGGGGAACTGAGGATAGCCATTAGAAAGTCCCAGATGCTAGGGACCCAAGAGGTTCCCAGAACCCAACAGGGAGGATATTAGCTGAAATAACCTCACAAAGGGGAGATAGAACCTGTAGAAACCATATTCCGTGGCTAGGCATGGTCCCTGGTTGAGGGATGGGGCCACCCACTAACCTCAAAAATACTAATTCAAAATTTCTCCTGTCAAAAGAAAATGTAGAGACAAAGAGTGGAGCAGAGACAGAAGGAAAGGCCTTTCAGAGACTGCCCCACCTAGGGATCCATTCCATTTGCAGACACCAAACCCAGACACCATTGGTGATGCTAAGAAGTGCTTGCTGACAGGAGCCTGGTATGGCTATCCCCTGAGAAGCTCTGCCAGATCCTGACCAATTCAAATCCAGATGCATGCAGCCAAATATCAGACTGAGTGTGTGAACTCTAATGGAGAAGTTAAGGCAAGGACTGAAGGAGCTGAAGGGTTTGCAACCTCATAGGAAGAATAACAATATCAACCAACCAGACCCCCATGACTCCTAGCAACTAAACCACCAATCAAAGTGTATACATGGAGCGATCCATGACTCCAGCCAGATATGTAGCAGAGGATTGCATTATCTGGCATCATTGGGAGGGGAGCTCCTTAGTCTTGTGGAGGCTCCCAGGGTATGGGAATGCTAGGGTATTGAAGCAGGAGTGGGTGAGCAGTTGAGGGAGCACTCTCATAGAGGCAGGAGAGGTGGAAGGGATAAATGATTTGTGGAGGGGAAACTGGGAAGTGGGATAACCTTTGAAATATGAATAAATAACTAATAATAAATGAAAATAACAACACCCCAAAACAAAACAAAACAACAACAACAAAAACAACCAACCAACCAACCAAACAAACAAACAAACAAAAAGAAAGTAGAAGTGAATAGATCTTTGATAAAAAGAATTTTTTCAAAAACATAGTTAGGTTTAATCTGATCCCCCATCATTTTAGCAAAGTAAAGTAACAAGCTCTTGATGCTTATTAATGATGCTTATTAATGATAGGGAGCACAGGTCATATTTTTTTCCATTTAAATGAACATATATTGGCAAATTATCTTTCTGAAAAATAAATTGGATAAAGAATGATTTTTTTATTACTTGGTCATCACAGAGAAGAAAATGACCCCCGGTTTGATTGAATTAAAACCATTTTGCTGTATATTAAAATAGTGGGCAGCAGAATTCTTAATGAAAGGTTAAAAGCATTTGGTGACTTGAAGTTCTGCAAAAGCATGTTCTCAGGCATGCTGCTCTTCTAGAATTTTAATTTGATTTTGATTTTGTTTAAATGGGTTCTTCTAACTACACACACTCATTAGAAATGTCAAATATTATGCTCTTGGCAGTGCAGTGATATTGTCCTTTTTTTTTTTTAAAGAGATCTATTTCAATTGCATAATTGCCAGATAAAATGGACCTATTCTTATTGACATATAGTCAGCAGCTGACTGATTGTCCACAAGCTGTTGATATTTGCCTCTCTTGTTTACCTCATCAATCATCAGCTAGACATTTTCTTTCTCCATCTGGGAGTTGGCAGTATGAAGTGAGCATCCAGTAGCAACTTAAAAAATGCTTCAGCTTACCTCCTGGGTTTTTCCCTATTGCTAGGCTGTTGAAGTTTAAATATCCTACACAGGGTCCTGAGTCATGATTACAAGAGTGGGTAGTCACTTCCCTTTTTGTGGGTTCTGGGATCTACTAAATGTGAACACAGTGGATGGTGAGCCAAACATGGGCTGGAGTTAAAGACATTTATTGAATTTAAAATTGGAGCTTGTTTTACCTTGGGCAAATTACTAACTGATTCAAAGCAGCTACTTCTCCAACTATCAATGGATATTCAACATTTGCTAATGAGGGTTTTCAATCTGTATGAGAATAGATATTTATATCACCCATTCAGTATGGGTATTTATATTACTCCATATCTATCTGCCATCTAGAACATAGAACATAGAACATCCTGGAAGAGTATATCTTCAAGAAATTTCTATCTCATTGATACAGCCTGAGAATCCTAAGATAACATAGGGATTAGTGCATTGAACTTTATCCAAGCATGAACCCCATGTTTTGCATAGTCGAATTCATTCCATACTTTTAGGAAGACCACATTGCACCCATAGACAACTGAGCACAATATTCAGGTTGGTCTTGAATGTTGTCTTTTCAGTCTCATCTTAAGTTAAATTTAAGGAGTACTGGTAGACTATCTTTTGCCAATATTTGTGTCTACTAAATTAAATTTATATACAGAAAATTTTATTTAGTGTAGTTATTGATGTGGATGGACATAGGTCTACCATCTTCATAATTCTAAAAATCTTGGCCTCATTACCTTATTACCAATGGCTGGGCAGAGAGACAGAGGCGGGACTTGAGGATCAGGGGCAAAGAACAAAGGAGAGAGAGAGAGCAAGGTGAAGAACCAACCGCTTTGCTGGGAAAACAGAAAGAGCAGAACTAAGAAGTACAGGGCAGAGACTGACAACACGTAAGAGTAAGAGTCTGGTTTCGTGGCCCTGGAGGGATGTAGTCCTGAGTCCAGGGCAGCCAGGATGGAATAAATTTTAGTAAGAAATAATTAAGGAATATTGGAGGGGAGAGTATGTTAGCTGTGGGGAGGTTTGGAAGTGCCCAGTCATTGTGCTGTTTAAGACATTTTAAATATAAGGCTCTGTGTGTGTGTGTGTGTGTGTGTGTGTGTGTGTGAGAGAGAGAGAGAGAGAGAGAGAGAGAGAGAGAGAGAGAGAGAGAGAGAATATAGAGCATTTGGGCAGGCAGCAAGGAACTCACACTGTGGCTGCTAGAAGTAGAGCTGAATAATCAACTACAGCTAAAAAGGCTAAACACAGGTTAATCTTCATTTCCCATTGAAAGCAACTATAACTGCTTATGAATTAAGAAAGGTAAAGATTAGTACATAGTTAGAAAAAAAGAACCAAACTTTGAAATAACACAGAAAGAGCAAAGGTGTTTATCATCCCCCCATCCCTTTGAGATTCTCAAGTAAAATGCAGTGCAATTGAAATCTTGAATGTTAGCATAAGCACTGTCTCTGTCTCTCTCTGTCTCTTTGTCTGTCTCTGTCACTCTCTCTCTGCCTCTCTCCTCCTCCTTCTTCTTTCCCTCCCCCTCCCCCTTCCCCCTTCTCTTCCCCCCTTCCCTCCCCCCTCCCCCTCAGGACCTACAGTGTCTACAGGGATAGTGGTGCCACACTAAATAAGATGAACATTTTCTTGGTCTGCGTGGACCTGTTAATCCACAGGGCCACAGTAGGCTACAGCCTGCTGCGTTTTATCTTTCCCTTCTTATTCTTACACCTCTGTGTCTAGGGATACAATTGTAGACATTCTAGACAAAAATAGAAAGGAGCATTCTAAGAAACTTGACAGTACAGAACAGGTAACAAAAAAGTGTGTGTGTCTGTTTGTGCGTGAGTGTGTTTGTGTGTGTGTTTATTAGAACATCAAGTCTCTGACAAGAGTACTGACATATGGGCAGAGAACTTGTAGAATAAATTCTGATCATGTGGCTTGCAGCGCTGTTACATTTTGCTAACAAAAAGTTAAGTTTGAGTTCAAGACAAGCAATGAATTCTTATTGTATTTGTTTTTGATGCAATATTTACCATCTCTATTTCATCAAACAACTCTTTCTGAAAAAAACATTGATAATTCCCCTGCCTTTGGAAGCACAGGCCACTGAGAAAGAGCTAGAACCCGTGAGTCAAAACAAATCAAGAGTGCTTGTCAGGTAAACAATAATGAAAAGAAAACTTTTGACTTTAAATAAATTGCAGGGTAATATAAGGCAGCCAATAATAAGGTATATATTACCCGTAACAAATTTAAAACAGCAGTTATAAAATGCTTGAAAAGAGAATTGCAAACATAAAACAAACATTAAGGTAGAAAGTATTCTTAAGAAAAGACAAGATGTGAAAAAGCATCAAATGGAAATGTCCCCCTGAAGAATGTAAAACCTAAAGTTTGTCTCATGCACCAGGAATAAAGAAGAGCAGCTAATCAGCAGATCTAAGACAGGTCTTCTCTTGAATTCTCTGAAATCTGTTTGGCAACTTGACACAAGAAAAGCTAACACTGAAGGGGTTTGCCATGTACACAATGAAAAAAAAATGTGTATGTAATATATGGTAACCATGACATAAAGAAGAAAGACTGTTAGGAGCTAGATGACTCTAGATTTGTTGATACATTCTTCTATTATAGTTGAAAGGGCAAAATTCAATTATATGTAAATTGTGAAGAGCTAAATATGTATTCTGTAATTGCTAGAATAATGACTAAAAATTATACCACAAATGCTGTCAACTTACAACTGGGAAAATTAGATATGGGATATTTAAAGTGACTATTAGATTATGTCCAGATAGATATTATATTTTAGCAGTGTCACCTCAGCAAATGTAGCTGTTATAGTGTTTGTTATATTGATAACGGTTTTATATCACTAGATTAATATGATAGTATCATATAAATATAATGTTAATAATTTGGCTTTAAAACATACAATGTTAAAGGACACTAAGAGAAGAATAACATTTAATTAATTAATTAATTAATTAATTTACCTATATAAGTGGCAGGTGTTATTGATGGTGCCAGTTCCCAAATAAAGTGCTTCCCAGCCAAGGTACAAAGACAGGAAGCATCACGAATACTGTAGGTAGTTTTGATAAAACCTTAGGTATTTTTGAAGGAGGGTGCAATGCTGGTAAGTTGGAAGCAATGCAAGTAGTGTGAGATGTGGGCAAGAACTAGGTAATGAAGAATCTGTTGAGATGCTCTTATTCTTTCCTCTGATAGGGCAATAAACCAGCCATTTGAGAGTTCAATGGATTCATGGTTGTCAGGTTCACTCAGGGTTATAGTCCTGAGAGTTAGCAAAGCAGCAGACACATCGTAGATTGATATTAAACACTGACAACTGAATAAGTGAGATGAGGGCTTTGAATGAAGATACCCTTCCTACTCTGTTTATAGTCACTGCTCTCTGTGGATACATACATTTTCCTGGTCTCACACCCATTTTCTCTCGACATTCTTTGACTAGAATCAAGTGCCTCTGAAGGTCTGCAGTCTCTAGGGTTTGGTGCCTCTTGATGGACCATGTTATGCAGCTGCCATATTTTTAGCTGTCTTGTTGGAATTTGGAAACTATCATGAATGTAGGCTTAATAATATTCTGTACTTTTATTTTCACACAAAGTGGCAAAGCTCAAATGCCTGGCATCTTTATCTATACCTCTTCACCTTCATATATGTGTAGGAAGCTCCTCTCTCTTTGTTACTGTTAAGGTTTCTCTTTCCTTTTTCTACTTCCAAGCAGCTGGCTTGGAAGGACAGACAAAGAAGAGTTTCTCTAGTTTGGTTGACTATGTTGACTATGAATGCACATTCAAGAAGACTATGAGCAAGCTGTAATATTGAGCAAGCTGTAATATTTCTCAGGAATATTAGCTGCAAAACAGAAGACTTTGAACTCTATTAGGGTTTCCCTAACTATCAGACTAGTATTAGTTCAAATGGAAAGTTACAAGTTCATCCCAGGCTATGAATTTCTTTATCCTTAGAATGTCTTGCACGACTTCTACATTCTAAAATTGACCTTATTATTTTATATATTTTTTCCCAAAGTAATTTTATTTTCTTAATTGAGATATTTATTCCTCTTATGTGTTTAGTGCTGTAGACCCTGAAAAAATCCGTAAACAGGAAACTGAGGTTTGAAGAACACTACAAAATCTGGCTGGGAATTAATACGGACTGCAGGCTGACTTACAAGTTAAGTAGCCTCAGCAGGAAAGGTCCAACCCTTGACACTATTTTACTTTTACCACCTGATACAGTGGTGAAGAAAAAGAAAGGGAGGAGTTGAGAGTCAATTTCTTTTGAATTTCAGGTTTAAAAAACAATTGAGAAAAGTTCACTAAAAAAGGACCCTGGTCCTTTAAATGCGGCTCATTGAAATTTTAATATTTTATGGTTACACTTTAACTTTTATTTCATAAATTAAAGATTAACAGTCATGCCTAAACTAGAATATTTTTTATCCACTTACAAAAACACATTGACTAACACTAATTAAATTTGCTTAATCAAGCTTAACAATGCTACATGCTGCTAGTCATCAGAAAGTAAGGAGCATACACATTTCCTAAAGTGCCTGCGCAAGAAGACCAAAGGGGATTTTTCTCTACTGGGGTATCCAAGGGTTCAGCCATCTGTTATTTACTCTAATTTTTAATAAAAGTTATTATTCATCTTTATTGCTAATCATTTGCCTTACAAGTGAAACACACATGCGATTCTTGTTATCGTTTTAAACCTGACGGCAGGCAAAGAGAGACAAAAGAAAACAATTGCTTCCAACTGCACCACCATAATGCTTGCAAATGTTTTGATGCCAGCAGGAGGAAGATATAGGTGTGATGTAAGTAATACCTACTATTAAATTGCATACAGTATCGTTTAATCACAATACATCAATGATGTTAGCATAATGATCTTCTCCCATTTCCCCCCCCCCAAAAAATAGGAAAACATGATCACCATTAATACTCTGAAGGATAAGACAGTAGCTACAGTGGCTGTGTCATTCCCTATCACATTTTGCTTTTGTTCATAGCTAATCCCATTTTGACCATTTTAACCCAGACCCTACAGATATACAATAAATCATACCTGATAGAGCAAGACGAAAACCTGTTGATGGAATTGCCTTCAAGCTGCAATGAACACAGAAAAAAAGCCAGGTATTGAGAGAGGGTCAACTTCAGAATAGAGGTGAATGAAGTTCTGCTTACTGAGAAATTGTACATTAAATATACTTAGTGGGAAATAGCAGGGCAGCATCTCCAAGGATAACCTCCAGTGTCTTGACTTGAAAGCAAAAAGCTACAGTGTGACATTTAAGATGGGAATCAGGTAGGGTCCTGCTGCTTTTGAACAGGGATCTGATCATTAAAACCCACGGAGTGAGTGGACCAGGTCACAATAATGCCTCATGTTTACTATAACAAGATGTTGCATTAGGCACCAGGTGATGGGTCACCTCAGATTCCAGTTGATCCCCTGCAGCAGCCACTCTCACACACATTTTCCCCAAATGAGCCAGACTGAGAGGAGTTAAGTACTTCATTCAAGGTCATGTGAAATTGAGATTTATAGCTTTTGCAGTCTGAAGCCAGGTTCTCTTTCAGTTTGGTATTCAAGGGGGCTACCACGGACAACAAGCCATCAACCGGCATGATCTGTGCTAATCGAAGAGAAATAGCACTGTCTATGATATATGCTTGATGGGTGAATATATGGAAAGTGTGTAAGTTAAAACTGAGTTTAATAAACATCAGCTTAGTATCAACAAATGTAATACAGAGGCCATGAAAACGATGGGTGATGTGGAACTTTGAAAATTACTTGCTCTGTCACTCGGTCTTTTTTTTTTTTCCCCAAAGGCAGGAGTGACAGTGATTTCTCAGTTTTAGGCATAACGTTTATTATGAATGGTGATGTATTTTCCAAATGTTCATTGTAAGAAGTTAATTATGCACAGTGAAAGTCTGCAACTGGCTGGGATGTTTTCTCTTATGCTGAAGAAGAGTTGGGTTTATGCTTTAGATCTGGTACAGCGTGGGTTAGGAAGCTTCCCCAAGGAATAAACCAGCAAGAGCCACAACAGAACAGCCCCCGTGCTGCAAAGGAGACACACAGGGAAGAGCCTAAGCCAACACTGGAGATTCTTTGTAAGAACCTTCTGGGTATTTCATAGAGTTACTCTCAGAAGGTTGAAAGGTGTGTCTTAATATGGTTCACTGTCTTAGCCAGGGTTTCTATTCCTGCACAAACATCATGACCACGAAGCTAGTTGGGGAGGAAAGGGTTTATTCAGCTTACACTTTCCACATTGCTGTTCGTCACCAAAGGAAGTCAGGACTGGAACTCAAGCAGGGCAGGAAGCAGGAACTGATGCAGAGGCCATAGAGGGATGTTACTTACAGGCTTGCTTCCCCTGTCTCAGCTTGCTTTCTTACAGAACCCAAGACTAGCAGCCCAGGGATGATACCGCCCACAAGGGGCCCTGCCCCATTGATCACTTAATTGAGAAAATGCCTTACAGCTGGATCTCATGGAGGAATTTTCTCAACTGAAGTTCCTTTCTCTGGTATAACTCCAGCTTGTGTCAAGATGACATAAAACCAGCCAGTACAGTCACTCAACTAACTTCGAGATGTCTTTTGAACTTATTCTATATAGCCAGTAAAGCTGAAATGGTAGTGTCTATGTGTTGCTATTATTTGACGAACTGTTTTAATGAATCATATTTAGTGTGTGTGTATGTGTGTGTGGGTATCTGTCTGTCTCTGTCTCTCACGCTGTGTCTGTCTTTGTCTCTTTCTGTCTCTCTGTCTCTGTCTCACTTTCTCTTTGTCTCTCTCTGTCTCTCTAAGTTATTGTGCAACCTCAGGTACTGGCCTTTGCTTTCCACCTTGTTTGAGAAGGGTCCCTCTTTTGTTATTACTTCTGTGTGTGCCATCCAGATGATCTCCTGCTTGGAGCTCTCATCTTGCCATAGAAACACTAGATTGCAGTTTGCTGTTACTTCTGACTCAGTGTATATTCTAGGGATCGGAACCCAGGTCCTCACACCTGCAAAGCAAGTGCTTTCCACACTCAGCTACTCCCCCCCCCCGCCCCCAGCCCATGAATCACTTCTGTGAGAAGGTGCTAAATACAATGACTGAGGAAAGTTGGAAGGGTAAAGTTGGAAGAGAAGACACAGCTTTCTGAGCTCTCTCCTTAATGGGCCAGAATTGTGTAAGGATATCAAGATGTGTGTAACTATTTGTCTCCACTTAGGGAGCTAACAATTAGCTAGAGTAGCAGGAATTACATGAGGAGTAAAATAAAATGACTTTAACATATAGAAGCCAATTGTCTCCACAAGTCATTAAAAAAAAAATGTTCCAGTAGTGCTTTGCTGTGGGATTTCACTCTTATGATAAGTTAGCTCCTATTAAGAGGAATTTGTGCATTTCTTATTTTTTAGACAGTAGAATGTTTTTGTTTTTGTTGTTGTTTATGTCATGGAGGCTACGTTTAATTCAGGTTTTCCTCTTTTCCTTTAGCTTTCTTGCTTCCCAGAGTAGCTCATTCTCTTTACAGTCATGCCCATCTTCAGGGACAGTAATACTCACTATTTCTCTTATCTGACACGAACACAAATCAAATGAATAGTCACAGGAACGAATGAGTTTTCTAGGCTCTAGGTCTCCCTTACAGGAAGCTGGGATCTAGAGAATTCTAGAGTGAGAGATAATTGTGCTTCTGTTTCTTTCCATAGTGTACCTACAGGAAACTCCTCTTGTCAGTTGAGTTGCAGTCCTGAAGGGGGTGGTTTGGTAAACACTGTTCTCTTTTTGTATAGCCAAGGGCTATGTGACAATGAAGGGTTGGTGATGAGAAGCCAGCCTAGATTGTAGCTCTCTTTCTGTCATTTCTTACCTGGATTGGATGCTGGGAAATCGTATCTCTGTTCTTCACATTATGGACCAACAAATACAGACACTAATTTTTTCCTATGAGTACTATACTCATTCAGTAAGATTGTATATGTATTAGAGTTGTAGTTACATATAAAATAAATACACAATAATATAATAAGTATGAAATAATATAATATAAATGTGGGCTTTGCCACATTTATATGGCAGCCAGAAAGTAAAGATGTACATGTAGCATGGGATAGTAAACTTCTGAGATTTTGTAGGATTCTACTGGGCACTTCTAGACCACATTCTGGTATTAACACTGTACCATTTTCTCTTCTAGTAATCTCAATGTTAATTGATATTGCTATACAGGCCAGGCATATTAATTTTCTCCTGTGTTTACTTACATGGTTCATTGGACATTAATAGTAAGTAAAATACTTCTTGGCTTTCCATGCATAGCAAATATAGACCAAATCCACTTAAAAGGAAAAGAAGAAAAAACTGTAATGTTTGCTCTTTAAAGCAACAGCTGCTAGAAGGAAAAAGGCTTGTCCTTATTAACTATGCAGACTCAAAGCCATAAATATATGGAAAGATGCAGACATATTTAAAACAAAACAAAACAAAACTTCAACTTTCAGTTCTTTAAAAAAAAAGATGTTATCATTGCCCAGAGAAGCATTTCCAGAAAGCAATATTTATAGAAGTGATAAGTCAGCTAACCCAGCTGCCATTATCATTCACCATGGCTTCTGAGTATTAACTGTACAAAGCATCCACAAGTGAGCAGAATTATAATTATATGATTAAAATTAACTGTGTATTTTAAATGCGTATGTGCTTAAATATACTTGAGCCCTTAATAGTCGTTTTGGCTGAAGAGGTTAACTCCGTGGTAGAGTGCTGTTCCAGTATTCATGTGGCAATTAAGTGCTCAGCTCTGAAAGCAAGTCGACCAAAGCCAACATTTCAGGAGCATTGCTGACTTGGGTCAGTAGTGCTGGAATTGTCTAGAACAGATGGTGTGTAGTTCAAAACTCCAACATGCTAGGCCTCAAACAACTAAACTTGAGGTCAGAATAAAGGTTTATGTGGAATTTTATCAGGGCATACTCCTGACTGAAGATATTTGCCAACTTTTAGGTGGCTTTATAAGTAGGATAGAAGCCATTGTAAAAGACATGGCTTGCTGACCTTGATTCAAAATCAGGCTCTGGAAACTTCCAAACCAATTTTTTTTGTTGTTGTTTTAAATTTATTTTTGTGCTTATTTATATAAAAAGAATCTTCCTGTGTAGTTTTAGTAAAAGTACTTGAATAAGAATATTTTTTATTACAGTATTTGTATCTTTTAGTGTTGTGTTAAGTAAGGTTCTCTAAAGGAACAGAACTGATAGAATAAATATATACGCCCACATACGTATGAGATTTATTTATTTATTTATTTATTTATTTTGGTTTTTCGAGACAGGGTTTCTCTGTATAGCCCTGGCTGTCCTGGAACTCACTTTGTAGACCAGGCTGGCCTCGAACTCAGAAATTCGCCTGCCTCTGCCTCCCGAGTGCTGGGATTAAAGGCGTGCGCCACCACGCCCGGCACGTATGAGATTTATTAAACTGGCTTACAGCTTGTGATCCGAGTCCACAGCGGCAGCTCAGGATGGAAAGGCTGAGAATCTGGTAGTAGTTCAGTCCAGCATGCCAGATCTCTTAGCAGCCCCAGTTTGGAGCTTGAGTCCTGGAAGGTAACTGGTTTGGAGCTTGAGTCCTGGAAGGTAACTGGTCTTCAGTATATATTGGAATCTTGAAGAATTGGGTTCTAATTCAGGTGAATAAATGCCTTAACAACCGGATAGATGAACTTGCCAGTGTGAGTGAAGACAAGAAGGCAAAAAGGGAAAGTTTCCTTCTTCCTTGTCTTCCCATGTGGGCTGACACCAGCTTCAAATGATCTGATTAAGAAAACCTTACACAGGAATACGCAGCAGTTTGCACTTTAGTTGATCACTGATGTAGTCAAGGCAACAGCCCATAATGGAGGAGCTAGAGAAAGTACCCAAGGAGCTGAAGGGGTCTGCAACCCTATAGGTGGAACAACAATATGAACTAACCAGTACCCCCAGAGCTCATGTCTCTAGCTGCATATGTAGCAGAAGATGGCCTAGTTGGCCATATTGGGGGGGAGAGACCCTAGGTCTTGCAAAGATTATTTGCCCCAATACAGGGGAATGCCAGGGCCAGGAAGTGGGAAAGGGTGGATTGGGGAGCAGGGCGGGATGGGGGTGGGGTAGGAGGGTATAAGAGACTTTCGGGATAGCATTTGAATTATAAATGAAGAAAATATCTAATAAAAATTTGTTTAAATAAAAAAAGAAAGTATTTTAGTAGAGCCCACAGTTAAAAGACTTTGCATTTTAAAAGGACTTTGAAATTTAAAAGAGATTAGATATTTTAAAGGGATTGAAATTTTAATATGTAAGAATTTGTAAAGACTGTGGGACTTTTACAGTTATTTAGATCTTGGGGATGAATAAGAGTTGAGGCTTAATAGTGATGTGTTTGTGTGTCAAGTTGACAAAGGGTCAATTGTACTGGCTGGTTTTGTGTGTCAACTTGACACAAGCTGGAGTCATCACAGAGAAAGGAGCCTCCTTTGAGGAAATGGCTCCATGAGATCCGGCTGTAAGGAAGGCACTTTCTCAATTAGTGAACAAGGGTAGGAGGACTCATTGTTCATGGTGCCCACAATTTATAATTGTTTCATTTTCTTGATTAGTTTATTCCTTTCTCAAACAAATTATTGATCTATATTTTTTCTGACCAGTTTTAATTTGAAGTCTATTGTATCATGTATCAGCATACTGATTCTAGTCTGTTTTTAGCTTACATTTGGTTGATAGGTGGATTTTAACCCTTTTGCTTAAAGTTTATGGCTTTTTTTTCCTAATGAGGTATGTTTCTCAGCAACAAAAGATAGTTTGACATTACTAGTAATCTAGTCACTCTGCTCCTTTAAATAATGAGTTGAGGCTATTTGCATTTAAAGGTATTGCTGAAAGGAATCTGCTTACTTCCATGTTTTTGCTGGTTGTTCTGGTTGGGTGCGTTATTGATATTTGTTTCTCTTCTATCAGTTTTGGGGTTTTGCTGATTTCTGTATCGGGCATGTTTTGTTCCTCTCCAGCTTTTGTTTGTACTTCTATTCCTCTCAGGATATGTATTCTTTCCTGTGTACTCATGGATAAGGCTTTCTTCTTTTCTGTATAAGATTCCTCTAAGCATTTTCTGCATTGGTGACTTGGTTGTCCTGAATTTCCTTCGCTTGGCCTCATTTTGAAACATTCTTTGTTTCTCCATCAATTTTGAGACATAATTTGGTTGTGTCAACTAGTGAGCAATCTTGGTTGGCTTCCCTTTACTTTTAGGGCTGGAAATATCCCATTTTTTTTTTTCTGAGAGTTTCAGGTTTCTGATGATAGATATGATCTTACTATGTAACAACAACAACAGATAAAATACTACATATACTTGTCTCCTCCCTTAAGAATTAATAATATAGCTCAGACTGTCAATCACCTGTCCAAGAGACGGCCTCCCAGAAAGGCTGATTTAGCTAAACTGTGCTAAGGCAATGGAAGGGATAATTGTCCCATGTAAGATACTTCATCCTTGGAATTCCTCCTCCACACAGCCACTTTTAGAGTTTTTACCATGTGGTCTGCCCACTGTTCTGAATAATACAACTTTTCCTTTTTTATGTCTCTTTTTATTTTGGACACTGACTAAAGCCTTGACATACCTTCTTACTTTTTCTGTCAAAGCTTTCCCTTTTCCCCCCACAGCTGCTTACTGAGGTCCATTGCTTACCCTACTAACCTTCTTGGAATCTAACTCAAAATGAAGAGTTTTTCTTCCTCTTCTCCCATCTCCCTCGTCCTGGATTTTGCTAGGATTTTTGACTTATCTGTTGTTTTTCTCTCAAAGGCTCATGAGTCTGTTTATATCTTCTTTCATTACTGAAACTACGATCTGATAAGAGGAAACCCCTAATTATTCCAATAACAATTTTGTTTTTCTTTGTATGTGAGTTAGCAGGTTTTCCTTACAGCATTTAACATTGTTCCGTTGCTTTGACTTCTTGTCTATGATTTGTTGTAGAGAGATTTCTCTTTGTTCATATATATTTGGAATTCTATATGCCACTTTCATTTGAGTGTTCTTTTTTTTTCTCTATGTTTGGGAAATTTTTGTCATAATTTCATTGAGGAAATTGTCGTTGCTTATAGAATTAACTGTAGCCATTTCTTCTGAACCATATATTCTTAGCTCTGGTCATAACATATTCCTGAGTTACTGGACATTTTGAGGGACTGGGAGTTAAACAGAGTTCCCATAGGCAGACAGACATGGAGAAGGGCCATGATTAGTTAATAAAAGTGGTGAACTTCCAAGATGGCTGACTTCTTCAAATCAGGGCATGTTTATATAACAATTGTGGGCCATTCAGTCATCTTCTCTTTCTTCTAACTGATCAGCCACAAATTAGGGGAAGAAGAGGTTCCAGAGGTTTAAACAAAAAACAGAAAACAAAACCTAGCCTTCAAGAGGAAGGGCATTGGCTTCTTCTATTTTTTTCTTGCTGTGGGCTTGCTGTGTGTCTCCCCAGCCCTGGGCAGAGCCTTCCAGCTGCTGATTCTGTCTGCTTGGTTCTGCTGAGGAAGCATATGCTATCCATTGCTCTAAAGAAGTTTCCTGCCTTTTAATTCTGTAACTGGCAGAGAAAACGAACCTATCAGGACCTCTAGACAGTTACAGTTTTGTCCATGCTCATTAATATATGCATATAATACATATGTACATATGAAGGTATATATATGCATATAATTATATTATACATATTATATTATGCTATACATATAAAAGAATATGTATTATTGAAACACATTCAATATTTGAAAGAAATACTATTTCCAACTTGTCTTCCAGTTCTAAAATTTATTCTTCTCGCATTATCTGTTGATGACATTTCCTACTGGTCTTCTTTTCTTTCTTTTTTTTTTAATTTCAATTGTTTCATTGGCTTTTTTATTTTTAGAATTGATGTTCAGTTCTTTTGCAGAATTTCAATTTCTGTACTGGATTTATTCCCCCTCTATGTTATGTAAACTTCTTCTGCAAATCCCTTCCGGTTTCATGCACTTTACTAACTTTATTGTTTAGGTTCTTAATTGATTTTCTTACCTCACCCATCTGTTTAAATGAGTTCTTTATGTGTTTATCCTATCTAAAAATAGGACCCTGAAGCTTTTTCCTTCTTTTCTTCCTCCTGTATAGTTAGGTTTCACTTTTCTCCTAAGCTTTGACATTTGCTTTGGCCTCACTGAAGTCAAACCAAAAGACAGTAGAGTTGACTTGCCACTTTTTATTCTAGAACATGGTTTCAAATTGGTTTGAGACATTCCAAGATCCACTAAAATGAAGATTCAGGTTCAACAGACTTTGTGTAAGGAGTCGGAACTTCTTCATTGTGAAATCTGCCTTTCCCATCTCCAGGTACTGCTGCTGCGTGGATTGCAGTGTTCAGTAGAACAACTGCAGAAAATCTTGGATTATGGAAACTGAAGAATTTCACATATGAAATGTGTGAATCAGTTTCTTCAGGGGCTTGAGATAGACATGGAGACACTAGAAAGTGGAAGAAGAGCTGACCCTCCCTGAATTGCTCTCTTTTCATCATTTCTGTGGTTGGGATTTTGCCCTTCTTTCACCCCTAGGCTCATCAAACAGCTAAATTTGCAAATTATCTGGAGATTTGACTGTGAAAAACTGGAAATCCCTGACAGCCACTTAGTTGGCATAGGGCTGGGATTGTTGTTCCTGCTGACTATTGCAGGTTTCCTTATGGGATTCTAATGCTAATGCATGCCCCACACACATAGAAAGAGCCAGGAGCCAGGGAGGAAATCTGCTGGTGGTGCAGAAAAACCAGGAGAGATTAAGAGGCCAACCACATTGCTCTCTCCTTATCTCAAGGTGAGTCAAGGATGCTTCTGTCTGACAGGCGAGATCACACAAGGCACCATGTTTGTCTTTTGATCTCAGAGAACAAAAAAACGATGTTTTGGTTTATTTCTACAGCTTGCAGAAGGCCAGGGACATAAATCTGTGTGTGACTTATAGGGTAGAGTTTCATCCTGGAAACACAGGATGCCCTTCTAATTTCGGCCTCCCATTAGGAAGGATGGTTTCTTGTTTTCTTGGTTTTGATTAAATTATCATAGATGATATTTGATGTGAGAAGTCAGCAGTGGACAGCTATTGATGTTTGCTCATTGAACTGGGGTGCATTTTGCTTAATGAATAATTGATTTCTAAGAAAGGTTTCAGAAGTGTACCTTTAAAACCAAGGAAGGTGGATAAGGACTAACTTAGCAAGGAATCCTCCCTGCTTTACCCCAATTGCCAGATACAAATGCAGAGGGGTGCCTTTTGTGTCTGCCTTTATGTATCTGCCCTGTTTCTTTTGGTTGAGACAATTCATATACCTGCAGGCTAGGACAGGGAGTGTTGGGAGAATGTGAAAAGAGAAAAGTCAGTTATTCTCTTCACAAAATAGAGAAGAAGACCTTTCCACCTACAGATTAAAGAAAATTTAAGTTGATGGGTTGAAAAAGCAAAGTACCTTTTTTTATTGATTCTTCTGTTACTCGATTATTTGTTAATTCATTCAGTTTGGTCCCATCTAAGGTATTTATTAAAATCAATTTTAATGTCAGATGTTTTATGAGAGATAAAGAGAAAAATAATATTTGAGTGTTACTTACATGAGGAGTTCACCCTGGTGGAGGGGACAGACACATTAACAAGTCATGGCACATAGGGAGTAGCTTCAGGGTACAGGGTAGAACTCGACAGAAAATGACCTTGTTTCTAACTCTGGGTTAAAGAAAGTCTACCAGGAAAAATAACAGAGGTCATGCTGCGAGTTATGGCTAGAGACTAGGTAGAAATATTCACTGTGAGACTTAACTATGTGTTATCCCCTGACCCCATGGTTTTACTTTTAGCATAGTTTAACCATTAACAATATGCTACTGAAGATATGAGGATGTCTTTATTGTGTGACGCAATGCCGTGTTAATTGTAAGACTGTGCATTTATTTTGACTCCAAGTGTGTCTGTTTTTGTGAGTCTTTCAAAAATGCTTAAGGAGAAATGTTGCTTATCTTTTGTATGATGGATAATTCCCACTGCAATTTTTCTTCTTTCCTAAGTTTTTCTTAGATGAGTCACTTTGTTAATCAGAACAAATTACAGAGAAACAAAACGTTTTGCTAATCCTTGAATCTCTCTGGAGTGTTGTTGTTTGGCATTCAAATTCTCTTACACTCTATTGTCATCACTTGAACTTAAGCTATGTAGTAAAATTACTACATAATGGGCCTCAGTTTTAGCTGTCAAATGATTCTTCTTATGATCTCTCTGCATTCATATTCTAGGTGACTTAATTAAATGGTAGAAAATAATTCACAAATCATCCCATCTTCCCACACAGCAAACCAAGTCATCTTTACTTCTTGCTACTGATATTTTATTACCTCAGTCAGAGCATAAGTGTCTGTGTCTAAACACCACTGCAAAAGCATCAACTAGATAATTTGGAACTATGTCTCCCTGGCTAAGCTTCTTTGGTGTCCCCTAAGGTAATTCCATTCTTGAGCCTGTTTTGCCTTTACATCAGAAAGTAATGTTGCAAATAGGCTTATATTGAGGATCTTGAAATGGGAGATCGTCTCATGTTTTCTTGCTAGTATTGAAATCTGGTCTTTTGCTATGTATTGTAATGCTGAATACTGGCCCCCAAGGCCTGGTTGCCCCCAAGGACTATAGAATCTGTACTAGAACTAAGTGAATATATGACCTTGACCCATAGTTATCCTGACTGATGAATAAAGATGCCTACAGCCCATAAACGGGCAGAATTGAGATAACCAGAGTTTGGGGTTCCAGGCCGTAGGGTTTGAAGAGAACCATAGAGGCAGGAAGATAGGTTGAGAAAGATGGAAAGAAGGAAAACACCGTTAGTTAGGTGAGTCATGAAAGTCAGGCCATGAGGGTTGGCCAATTGTAGTTAAGAATATCCCAACAGAACATGGCAAATTATAATTCAGGGTTGATGATGGGGAAATACATTATAATAGCATAGAGGGTAGATATTTGCCCAGCTCTAGTGCTGATTAAGGCTTAGTACAAATATAAAAGTTGTGTGTCTTTTATCCAGAGATTGAATAATCAAAGGCAGGATAGAAGCCCCTGAATGAGATGAAATATTTTCCACAACATGCTGGCCCCCCAAGTTTAACCACAGATTTGATAAAAGAGAAGCAGAAGCGAGGTTTAATACAGAGAAAGGGATGCAATGACAACAGAGAGACACCTGCAGGGCTCTAGCTGCTGGCTTTGATGATGGAGGAGGGGAGTCTGAGTTAAAGAATACAGCTTTAGAAAACAGAGAAAGGAAGAGAGACACTTCATCCCTGCAGCCCCAGAGGTGCACTGCCTGCTTGACAGAAGTCACATTTCACATTTCTGGCCTCTGGGATTATAAAAGAATAAATTTGATGTTGTTTGAAGCCACGATTTGTGGCAACTTAGCAACAGCAGGATACCAACAGTAAAGATTTTGATGGTCTTTGCAAGGCTTTCCACTCTTTATGGAATCCTTGATGATTTAATAGAATTTCTTCTCATGATGTTTTTTAGTTCCAAAATTAAGAACTAGTTTTTTTCTGTTCTCCTGTCAATTTCTCTTAAGAAGACTGTAGGTTTTGATTGTTTGAAAACCTACTAGGTTTTGACCCTTACTTTTAATAAGGGTCCAGAAATGATTTGATGCCCACCTTCTAGCCCACCGACCAAAGGTAGGGGAGAGAAGGTGTTAAATAGGACAAGGGGGGTGATTCCAACTTCTCTTTGTCAGGATACCAGCAGTCCAGTTCAATAGTGTGAGGATACCAAACATGAATCAGCAGTGGTGGTATGATGCAGCAGAAATAGTCAGACCTCCACTAAGTCAGCTCAGGTGAGTTAGTCAGAGTCAGCAGGACCAGCCAGGATACCAGGAGAAGTTCTCTGCTGTGCCTCCCTCAGTGAAGGAAAGATCAGCCAGGACATGAGACCATTGAACTGTTGCAAAGTTAGCCATGGAAGTGCACATCACTATCCGTTGAGTACTGTTTATCTTCTCTCCAAACATCTCTTATCCTCCCATGGGGCTTGTCTTAGCAAAACACTGTGTGAGTCTTTATCAGCAAAATACCACATGAGTCTGCATTATTTGATGTATCTAGGAATTTCCACTTCAGGAGACTCACTTGGACTTTAAACTTCATGAGTCCCTGAATCTAAAGCTATGCAGACAGGCAGGCAGACAACAGCTGCGTAGAAATATAGATCTTGAAGACAGTGTACCACATAATCACCATGGTTTTCCCAGCCACAGCATTTTTGTTTCTTTGAAACAGGCTCTCTTGTAGCCCACGCTGGTCTCAAACTCACTATGTAGCCAAAGCTTGCCTTGGTTTCCATCATGTCTCTGTCTTCTAAGTGCTGAGGCTATGAGCACATGTTCAGGCATATGTATTAATGTAGTCTTCTTAGTATTAAAAAGCATACTTCTTATGCTTTGTGGATTTCTTATGCTCCTCTGCCCTTATCTCTGTGTTGTCCTCGTCGTCTTCTTCTTTGCATTGCTATATAAATATAAAGATGGCTAGCTTCTTCTCAAAAGATTACTTTTAAATAATGTTTTTATTCTTTTAAAACCTTATTAGTTTTATTATGAAATACTAACTCACAGGAACATTGGAATCTTGGATATCACAGACATTGGCTCAGAGTTGGGCAGGTTGGGACTTTGAGATTTTGTGTATTTCTATCATAGGATTGAGGTGATCCTTTTTGAATTGTTTTTATCTGACTTGCTCCTGGGCTATGCAGGTGTCTTAGAAGAGTTGTCTGTGCCATGGGTCTATTTTTCCACATCTCCATTTCCTCTTTCACTTTTGAAATGCAGAACAATTCTGTTTGCTCTCTCTGTGATTTTGGCATTGGCTGCTACAGTTCTGCAGTGCAGGCTCCTCCTAAAATCAACACGATTGCTCACTGCCTGTTTTCTCCAAGGAAAGAATTCCATGAGAAGTCATGATTGTAACACTTATTTTCTGTGGAAGAACAGAAACCTGATCTGTAAAGAGAGTTAACAGCAGAGGGCTTTCCATATGTTTCAGCTTTAGAAAGTTGTGAACAGTGCAGACACAATGCTAACAGTCAAAGCCATCCACTCCCCTGCCCCGAGTCTTTGCTGTCCCCTTAAATCTGGACAAAATCAGAGGTTCATATGTTCATCTTCCTAGCCTATAGCATCTTGGCCTGCCTTTTCTTCCCCAATGGTGATTCCACGTTCTTTCCTGAGTTTTAACAGCTGAACCAAATGAGCCCTAAACTTGTTATATTTCCTTTACAATTTTTTTTGAGAACATTGTACCACAGATAGACAGACAGACAGAACCCAAAACCAAAACAAACAAAACACCAAATAAAACAAAAAGAAAAATTTCAATGGCGTTGATTTTTATAGAAAAAAATTGTTTTAAATGAATTTCTCTCTGTGGGGCTGTCATTTCTTTACTATATTTTTATACAAATGAAAATTGCAGAGCTTAATCCAGTTTTTGATGTCACTACAGGGAAGTTTAAGGCCAAAAAGTAGATTGCTTTGTTTTAGTGGCTTCTTACATTCTATGGCCAAAATACAGGAGTATGAGGAAGTTTCATTCTGCACAGCAATCCTAATCAATTTGGTATGGGTGGCACCCCACCAGGAAGATGGGTGGCTATGCACTCTTGCCGAGTGTTGTAATGGATTCCTTCTATACCAGAGTCATGGGAGTATGGTAAGCTGTCAGGGATGAGCACGTGGATATTGGCCATGGCCTGAGTATTGTTTATTTCACATTTATTGCTGTTTAACACTTCTTCCTTTAAGCTTTTAAGTCTTCTTTTCTAGCCTTGTTATTCATGTAATTTTGTATCAATTTTCCAAAGCAATTTGTTTCAAAAATTTATTTTAGGGAAACAGAATCAACTTTCTAAATCTCTGGGTAACGTTTGAAACAGAGAAATAGTTTCTCCATAAATATAATACTAAGAAGTTTAAAAGAACACACACACGCACACACACACACACACACACACACACACACACACACATCTGATATATCTCAAGTATATGCAGTTATTCATAATATCTGGAGCTGTGGAGATGGTTGAGTCAGTAAAGTGCTTGCTGAACAAGCATGAGGACACTAGTTCCACCCTGAAGACCCACCCTGAAGACCCACCCTGAAGACCCATACAAAATCTGGGTACAACAGCATGTGCTTTTAATTCTAGCGGTGAGGATGCAGAGGTAGGAAGATACTGGGGTCAAGTGGCCTGCCAGCCCAACCGAATAGTGAGTGTCAGATTCAGTGAATGACCTGGTCCCCCAAAACCAGGTGGAGAAGTGAAGAATGGCAGATCTTCAGAACTGTTGACCTCTACTTTCCTTATGCAAATACACACTGATGAGTGTACACACATGAGAGTGTGCACACACACGAATGCATAGAACACACACACACACACACACACACACACACACACACACACCATAAGGATGCTTCTTGAGTCTATAAAGTCTATTGAAGCCATCAGTTTGTAGTCAGTAACTCACCTCTTTTACTGTGTGGTATGGAACTCAAGTATCGAGTTCTTTCTCTTACATCCTCTCATTTCTTTAATCCTAGGATTTGAGAGGACAGGTTGAACTTCAGGGTGATCTCTTTCTCAGTTATGTCTAAGTCAGCACAGATTTACTCTTTTTCATTGAGTGTTCATGGCATGCTAAACCTAGTGTATGCTGTGTGCCCAAGAATTCAATGATTCAGCCTGATGGCCACAGTCCCTGCCAGTCGTGAAGTTAATAGTCTAAATCCAGGCTTCTTGAACTTGATTTCTTGATCTTTTATCTTCTGGGAGCCATGATACTGAGTGGCTATTTTTGTACAACAAATATTTACATACAGTGTGAATGGATTAAAAAAATAACCATCTCTTACTTTTCATGTATTTTATCCATCTTATTGTCTATTTTTTGACTTGGAGAGTGTGCTAGTCATTGGATGTCAACTTGACACACTTAACTGAAAAAATGGCCCCGCTGGATTGGCCTGTTGGGCAAGCCTGTGGGGCATTTTCTTGATTGATTGTGGAAGGGCCCAGTTCACTGCGAGTAGTACCCTTCCTGAGGCGGGAGCTTCTAGGTGCTATAAGAAATGCTGAGGAAGCCTTGGGGGAGAAAACCAGTAAGTAGCAGTCGTCAGTGACCCTGGCATCAATTTTCACTCGCGATTCCTGCTCTGATTGAGTTGCTGCTCTGATTTCCTTCCATGATGGGCTATGAACTAACTCCACAAGATGAGATAAGCCATTCCTCCCCAAGTTGCTTATGGTCATAGTGTCTTCTCACAGCAATAGAAACATTAGCTAACACAGTAAGAAAGGTGCTTACTCTATTCTGCTTAAAGGGTAGCAATGTGCACTCAATCAAATAACATTCTCTCCTATTATGTGTATATAATTATATTATGAGGGTATAATCAATATTCTATCAAATACCTGTCATCACAAAGAAGCACTTGTGCCTGTGCATGTGTGTGTGTGTGTGTGTGTGTGTGTGTGTGAATCTATCAACATCATGGGACTCTGCAAGGCTCCCGGTTGGTTGCTAATAATAGATTTTGCATTGACCTCTCACAGTAGGTCTCTCCCGTTCCTTTTCTCTAGACTTTCTTTACCCTCTCCTCTCTCTCCTTCCTTTCCTCTTGTATTACTTGCTAAGATTCATGTCGGTGGGATAGATTTAAGTTCTTTGTGAAATTAAGCCTTTAGCTGTGCCTTCATTTCTTAGTATTTCCATCAGTTGCTGCCTGATTTTTGCCACTGGAGAGAAAGCATAGAATGTGTTGCCCTACACATCAATGACGACTTTTACTTGAGAATGTGTAGTCAGAGCTAATTAAATGCTGCTGATGGCTACAGGCACTTCTCTCGTGGCAATTATGCTGAACTTGGTCAGTGTGGCTGCTGCTTGAAGCCAGGAGGCTGTTTTTAAAAAGCAGCAAAAAGAGGGGATTCATTAAAACATTTGAAACCAGAAATTTAATTTATAAAAAAAAATGCCTTAACTTCTCATTAAACTTTGATATTATTCCCTTGGGCTTAGAGATTTTTCTATGCTAAATCTTTGCTGAAATGTTCCTAACATAGGCTTGATCCAGTTGTGGATTGCTGTGTAAAGGGACATAGGAGATTCTTTTGTTTCTTTTGGAGAGCTCGTCTTCTTTAGGGTTTTATCCCATGCCTGAATAGAATGTGTGAGAAACAAAACAGAACAAATCACTTAATGAGTTTTGAACTGCCAAGCACCCCTGAAGCCTGGCCAAATATGTCTTGTCTGTTGGAACCCCTAAACCATACCCTAGCCAATCAGCAATGGACAGATGTGTGACATAGCATACCTGCGCTCCAAAGGTTAGCACCCGAATTAGAGTGCTCATCATCATTAAGCACCACTAGGAGAATCTCTTGATTGGCTCTGGGAACCTTTGCTGGCATAGCCTCAGAATTTGTCCAGCTCATCATTGCTGCTTCAGAAGGAAGCTGGCTACCAGCCTCTTTTAGTGACCAATTATTTGAGCCTAGAGTAGCCATTGAGTCACTCAGCATCCTGCAGCCCAGAGTTCTAGGTTTATAAACAGGTAGGAATTTTGAAATGCTTTTCTTTCTCTTTCTTCCTCCTTCCCTCCCTCCTTCCCTCCCTCCCTCCCTCCCTTCCTTCTTTGTTTCTTTCATTTTGTTTTAAGCTATACATTAATTACAATATTTCTCTTTTCCCTTCTTCCCTCCAAACCTCCCATACGTCCCTCCCCATGTTTCTTTAAATTCATGCCCCCTCCAATTCTATGGTTATATCTTTATTTCTTTTTCTTTTCTCCCCTAAGATCAAGGATCATTGGAGTTTTTTCCCCCCAAGATCTTTCTTGCATGCTATTATTAAGCTGATTGTAAATCTGTTCTCATAATCTTAGTGGAAAGTTTGCATTGGCTTTATGGTAGTTAATATAAGAAAGGAGATATCCTTAATAATCTAATATTATTTTTAAAAGGTGATTTTTTTTTGTGATTCTTTTGTATTTGCTTGCAGCCTTTGGGTTTCCAATTGTTTACGTCTAAATACATATATTTTGACCACATTATTTTAAAAGTATTGAGTTTAGTGACTAAAGCCACAGGCGTGAGCTTTGTTTGAATTAACCATTAATTTAAGATTATGAAGCAATTGTCACAGGAAAATGGCTTTGGTAGAATTTTCATTTCCGTGCTTTAACTTTATTATATACAAATCTCCCTGTGTAGTAATTTAGTTTTTTTTTTCATCACTAATAAATTACAAGAAATATTTCTTCAACCCTAAAGGCATCTGAACAAAAGTGAATCTTCTTTGAGGTGACCCTACTAAGCTGGGGAAAAGCCTCCACCCTTATGGGAACTTAGTAGGTAAAGTGTGATACCCTTTGGTGCCCTGGTGTTCCATGAGCCCCCTCAGTTTTGCTAACCGTGAAAGGGCGGTGGTGTTAGACTTCTCCAGATTCTGAGTTGACTTAGTGTTGAGACTTACCATTCTGGTATTTAAAAAACCCAGATGGGCTGTACAGTCTTAACGAGTTTAACATTTTGTGACCTTTTGTGCTTGAAAGAGAATTGGACAAGAAGCCGGAATTTGTGGGTTCTAGTCTTGGCTCTGGCACTAACCAGCTGTGCGCATTTTTTTTGAAAGTTAGTTTTCTCCTCTGATGCAGAATTGTTTTCTATTATAAAATTATGAATTAAGCTAAGTGATTTCACATGTCCCTTCCAAATCTCACAAGTAAACTCTGGATTCAAAACATAGACATACTAACCAAGTTTACTTGGTTCAATTCCTTTTGCTGATGCTCATGTTTATTGCAAATACAATGGGATGGCTAATAGCAGAGTATGGGGAAGAAGTAAGCCAGTTCTTGTGCAAAGATTAGCACATAATGGATGGTCAGTGAAGATTAGCTATTGTTTCTGTGGGTCTGAGGCTAGCAATTTGAATACAGACAATGGATCTCTTACAATGATTCAGCTTACAATGGGTAGCCTTCACTATAGTGGGGAAAAAATGCACATTCAGTAGAAACTGTGTTTTCAATTGTGAATTCTCCTCTTCTCCTAGTTTCATACTATGCGGTTCTCAGTTCACTCCCATTGCTCTTAAACACAGTTCTTTATTGGTCCTCTGCCTTAGTGGAAACACAGTCCCATTGTACAGACTGAGTGGAGACGACTAGATATGTGAATGATCTATAGATTTTAAAAGTCATGCTAACTGAATTTACCTCTAACTTCAGTCTACGATCAACTGTCATTACTAAAAATAAGAAATCTACAAGTCTTAATGGTACAATCCAACCTTGAGCTAAGTGAAAATGTTCCTTTTGCTGTCTGGTTCTCAGGAAGTGGCTCTGGAGAGCTATCTCAGTTTCTGCTTTAGCTGTAGCTATCTGTCTGAATTGTTCTTAAAGGTACAGAGCAAATAGGCAAGGATAAAGCTGGAAACATCTAGTCCCATGGGCACTTAATAAAAGCGAATGATACAAAAAAGGTTTTAACAGAAAAGTGTGATTCCTTGTTCTATCCTACCCTTATCTCAGTGTCAGTTCCCAACATCCACTACTTCTGGTGTTTCTATGTCCTCTAGAGATTGCTTTCATAGTCTATATACTATATATATATTCTACATTATATATATATATATATATATATATATATATATATATATATATATCCTTGATAATAACTATTCAACATGAAACAACATGAAAGCATTAGAAATCACCTTTAAATTGTTCTCTTATCATAAGAAATATAATTTCCTCAGTTATGATCATTCTAATTTATTGCATATATGCTTCTACTTAAATATTTAAACGTTCATTTCTCATTCTATCAATTATGCAGTTTGGTTTTCCTACTAGGGAAAATGAAGACCTTTTCCACTTATGCATTCTCTTATATTTTCCAGAGAACTTAGAATAGTGTCTACAAAGTTTAATATTGATGAATCTTGTTCATAGCCTGATTTAAAAATTATATATATCTATATATATATCTATATATATATATACACATACATACATATATACACATATATAAAAATATATGTTACAACAATCAAAGAGTAATGGGCCATTACTGTGAGAAGTGCTGGTGGGAGAACATGGGCGAGGTTAGAGGACAGAGGTGAGAGAGGGAAGTGATGTAACTATGTTTTAGCTTAAAAGATGAACCAAAGGAAATGTGTTTTCATCACCAGAAGACACATACTGTGCTACATAGACTTAGTTACAACTGTATTCCCTTTCTTACACTATGAGCATGACCTCGGTGTGGCACAACACATACCAGCTTATCCGAGTAGCAAGCTTATCACTCTAGGTGTAGTTTACATCTCACTCAATCTTCTGAGCTATAATCAGTCATTTATTTGGATTATGTGCCTCCTATATAGTTGTATTTCTTTCTTTTTTTCTCTAGTGGGTCTGACTGCATCATTTGACTGTCCTTTAGGTTTTGTAGTTTGAGGATCTGTCAAGGTGTGTCAGGTACACATCAGAAGGCTGCTGTGCCCTTGGCTAGAGGTCCTGTGCTTATCTTTAAAGGTATCACATTTATGCAGGAATAGGGAAATCTAGAGTCATACTGCTCTGGTAACTGGATTCTGAAGAAGGCCAGAGGCCAGGGCTTTAAACAGAGGGTAAGAGCAGTGCTGGAATCCCTGGCTTTCTTTTGCATGTTGTTGTCAAGACGACAAATATTGCATTTACTGCTGTGGACACCATCAGCCACTCTGCCTATCAGAGGTTTTATAACACAGAGCCACTCAACCTTGAGAAGCTGGAGATGAAAAGGAATTCTTTAAGACACTTGTGAAATGTTTGATGCCAGGGCAGAGGTGCTTAGAAAGTATTTTTTCCTTGCAATGTGTTTTGTCAATATTTTTGACTCTTGGGACTTGTGAACTCTAATTACTTTAGACTCAACCTTGGGAAGCAAAATTACCTCTGATCTGAGATGTTTGATTCAACCCAATCTTTCTAGAATGCCTAATTGAATGATCTCTGAAAAGGTAGTGAGGAATGAGAAAAGATCAGAGCTGGATACTATATAATTGCCATTTGATTTAAGGTATATTCAAATATATTTCAAGGTCCCAGATAGTACATGGTTCTGACTGCTATGCTGTGGGGTCAGTGGGAATGAAAACAGTGGCTGCTTCCTGCCTATGTAGAGATGAGTGTCAAGGAGTGGGCATGAGCTTAAAGGAATTCTAAAAATTTTTAAAATGTACGGGCTTCAGTAAGATATAAACCTGCTGACCTTTACTTTAAAACATTTACAGTTTGTCTCCTTCAGTGTGGCCAGTGATGTTCACTAGGAGTTTCACTATGGGGGTGGGACACCTCTTCCTATTTCTGAAGGAAGATCCTTGGTTGACAGTTGTTTTTTTTTGTTTTGATTTTTTTTTTTTTTTTTTTGTCACCAAGTGCCAAGTTTTAGAATGAAGAAACACATAACGGGAAGAGAATGACAGTCCTCCTAACAGCTCAATGTGCTGAACTTGAATGTCTACACTATAGCATTCATAGCTCTCTGAGTCTTCTCAGTCTACTGTCCAGTGAATCCATGCATGCAACCTCTTTTAAAGAAAAAAAAAAAACAACTTTTAAATAGAATATATTTTTCCTTCTGCTGTAGCTCAATGCAGCCTTCTCAACTGTGTCAGAAGAATAACCATTGCTAAGGTCCCCAGGTAGCCAAATGGTTCTAGATCTATGAATCTATGCTCTATGGATAAGCTGCAGGGCCTTTGGCTGACCATTGTTAAGTATTTCAGAAATATCTCACAACTTCCCTTAGGTCTGGAGGTAAAGTTTTGGAGATGGGTTTTGCTGCCACTGAGGTCTTGCGATGATCAATGTAGTCATCGTCTCACATGTGGCTCCATTTCATGTCAAAACCTAGTCTACTGAAAGAAAAGTTAAAAGCATTTAGCTTAGAAAGTCAAGCATAGAGACACTAAATTAACTGGAATTTTCTATGTAAAAATGAAGTCGATGCATAGTGTTTTCCAGGCAACAGGTAAAGTTATTATTCTGATTTGCCCGGGGGACTCAGTATCTCCTTTAGCCTATCTGAGGGATCAGATATCAGGTAAAGTTATTATTCTGATTTGCCCGGGGGACTCAGTATCTCCTTTAGCCTATCCTCTTTGTGGAAAAAAGATTTGACTTATTATGTGTAGCTTCAGGAAACTAAAGCCAGACCAATGACGAGCTGCTGAAACTCTCAGTGGCAACTCAACATCCAATTTTAAGGGAACCTTGAAAATCAGGGAAGACGTTTATACAATAATTTAGTTCCCAATTTTATTTTCCCTGATTTCTTCACTTGCTTAATTTAACTCTCATTCTCTCCTATTTGACTGAATGCATTTTCTCCAAGTAATGAGATACCATTAAACAGACAAATGATCAATGAAACTTTAGCAAGGCTGATTTTCACATATTAGAAATAGTGAGGAAAAACGTGAGTGCTGGCAGTGTGACGTACATAGTAACTTGTCACTCAGTGTATAATTACCATAGTGACACACTTATTGGAAGGTCTGCCATTTGCAGTTGTTCACAGAGTTATTATTCTCGTCCAGCTAATAAAAGGCTAGAAAGGAGATCCTGTTTCCTATGAATTTATGGGATATAGTGATTGGGCAAAGATAATTTGTATTGTAAAAGAACAGGGCATAAAGACTAGAAATGCCATCAAGATTCCATCTTGAGTATGACTGCTAATTTGTGTTGCTTCTGCTAAAAACGGCAGGATAAAACTGACTTTTTCAGTTGCTTAAAAAAAAATACCCAAAGAACAATCACAAATGATTATGCTTTTGGCTTTGGAAGACAGCTGCTTCATAGGGAACGTGCCTCAAATCAGCTCTTTCAGCTTGTGGGCTAAAAATTGAGGCAGAAAAAGGGGGAATGGTTTGGCCACAGTGGCAACCAATCAGCAGTTAAGATAGGAAATCAATCTTAACTTCCTATCATTTGGTGCAATTTGCCACTCACCTCAAAGTGCTCATGATGACACACATGAAGGTGTGATCAAGTTGTAGCTGGATACATATCTAAAAGGATCATTTTGATAAGCAGTTCTCAAAACAAGCCAAATTCATGCACTCTATACAATTGCAGCTAATGGAAACCATGCAATCTTATTCTAAACTGCTGTTCCATGGGCCGCACAGAGGGGCTACACACAGCCAGAGAGATTTGGCTTAAAAATAAATCCAATCTGAGCCCTGCCTTAGATAGATATAATCACAATATAATCCTGACATAAATATTTTATTTTCTGATACTTCTTTTGTAGATAAAAAAAAAAAAACTATTTGTCATCCCTTTGTGCTTTCCTGTTTCCCATTAGTTTTGAGTTAATAACTGGTATAGGAAGTTCATAGTTCCAATTTATTTAGAGAGAAAGACATTTGCTGTTTCTCAAAGGATGAGGGATACATCCAGTATGTTTAGTTATATTCATGGGGTTTGCAGAAGTGTCAGAAACTTGATGTAAGAGAATCTGGACCAAGATATAAAGTTAAAAAAAAGGTGTCCTAGTTTAAAACAATGTATTTTTTTAACCAATTAAAGTTATCAGAATGCAATCATAATTCAAGATGTATTTGTACCAAACCTTTGATGTTAGGAGAATTTGTAGGAATTCCAATCCAGCAGCATGGCTGTTCTTGCTAAGAATCACACATAAAGACCTAGGTCTTTGGAATGCAGACACCCCATGCCACAACACCTTTAATAATCTGGCTAGAATACAAACACATCTTTGGTACAAACTTTCAATCCCAAACAATGAAGGTAAAGTTAGTTTGTAAGTGATGTCTAAGTGAGTGGCAGACAAAGTGATGAATCAGAGAAAGATCTGACAGAATTAGTCAGAGATAGTATATGCCGAACTCTTGGGAGAACAGACAGGAAAAAGAGGCTACTTGAGAGCAGCTCAATGAAGAGTCCAGGCAGTTGAGTCATTTAAGTTTGTGGAGTATGTTCAGCTCAAGCAAGTCATTTAAGTTCATGCAGTTCTGTTCAATTCCGTTGAGTGCAGACAGAGTAAGTATAGTGAAGCTGAGTTTGGTTTAGTCAGTACCATTTGGTGCAGTCAGTACAGTGAAGTTCAGTTTATTGGGATAGCAGTGGCAAGTTTTACTGTGACAGTTTTACAGTGTCAGAGGTGAAGACAGAATGAGCCTGAGAATAAGAAGGAACCAGAAGATTAAAAGAAATGGCCAGAGTTAGTATGAGGCCAAGCAGAGCAATTCAACCAGAAGCTGAGAGAAGCCAGATTGAATCAGTCAGCTTGGAGAGTAATTTGAGCTGGAATTGCAGAGTTGCACTAGCTAGCTAGAGTTCAGAAAGAGCTAGAAAGGGTAAGCTATTCAGTAGTAAGTCTCGGAGGCTGAAATGCTCTAGGCCTAGATTAGATATGGTGACTAGAAGCTTCCAAGCCTAGGCATAGAGATAGTTAGAACAGAGACAGCAACACTCTGAGCACAGCCTAAGCCATGTATTCGTAAAGCTTGGGTACAGCTCTCATCTCATCCCTTCATCTGAGAAAACAAGAGACATTTACAGGAGGTTATGAGGGATTTGAGCTAAATTTTTAGAGAACTGGCCCTTGCCTAAATTCTAAATCCTGTTACATATTGCCATCCTGCACAGATCATGGCTGCTTTGTTTTAAATGTGCCAAATTCTTATTGGTCTAATCATATAGCTTTCAGAGAAATCTCATGAATGCTAAGATATAGATAAACATAGAGCTTCAGAGAAGTAATGTTGCCAGCCTGCAACCATACAGCGCACCCCAGTGCAATTTTAAAGGTCTGGCATATATAGAAAAATATGAATTAGATATTATTGTTTAGAGCATCAAAGGCTGGGCATATGCCTCCTGTATGCAGATGATCTAGTTTGGATCAATTGATTTGGCCCTTGCTAGCCTCCTCTCTCTTAGTGGCCATCCAAAATAAACCATTAGTCCACAAAGGTTCTGGCCTAAAGTAAACTAATGAAAGGACAAACCTTTACGTAAATGCACATCCTATTGGTATTCATCTTCATTTGTGAAGAACTGAAATAAAAATCACTGTTTTGCTTGTCTCCTTCTTTAGTTAGGAAGTTAAATTGTCTTTACATGTCTAATGAAGCATTTTTATTTTGGGGCACAACACATGGTTCACCAAGTAAGATATACTGTATAGAGTGATGGTAGTCACAGTAAGCTATGTATGGAGCAACAGAAGGAAGAGACACATTGTGGCCAATCAGCTGCCTTTTTTAAGAGCCAAGAGTAAAAGAATGATTGATACTAAACCCTGAATACCTTTAACCAAGAGCCCAACCAGCTGTACCATTTTGGCTGTCTTCTTGCACTAGGCATCTGGATGCTATGAAAGAGGTTATTGTAGTCATGAGCACACTCTTCGATGTCATCTCCAATTACTTGCTCTGCTCCCATTATCTGTGTGGATTTGGGATTTTTGTACATGGTGAAATCCTTTTGTGTGACACACAGGGTTGTTTTCTACTCCTTTCACTTTTGCCATTTAGTCTTGTGAAAGTGCTCATTGAGAAGGGGGGCTCACTGTCTAGGTTACCCACAGTCTAGGTTTTACTGTAGGAATAGTTTTAATGATGGCATGAAAAGAGGTGAGATTTGTGCCTATCTTCAGGCCAGTTCTGTCCTTCCTTCCTTCCTTCCTTCCTTCCTTCCTTCCTTCCTTCCTTCCTTCCTTCCTTCCTTCCTTCCCTCCCTCCCTCCCTCCCTCCCTCCTTCCTTCCTTCCTTCCTTCCTTCCTTCCTTCCTTCCTTCCTTCCCTCCTTCTCTCCACTCCTCCTTCTTTCTTTAAATTTTCCTCTCAAGTACGGGCATTGAATTCTTATGGAGCCAAGAATAACCTTGGCCTTCTTGTCATTCTATCTTATATCCACATCTGGAATTACAGGTGTATACACCATATTCATTTCATCTAGAGTGGACTTGGAGCTTATTTTTACATGCCTATGACATGACATAAAAAAATCCATTGCCCCCAGTAATTTGCTATTTTACTAATATAGAATGATCTAGAATGATATATTAACATACTCTATTATTATATTATCAATTAACATATACTATATTAATATAATAATTATGGACAAGCATATTAATATAACATATTAATATATTATTCTATATCATTTATATAGACTTCAACTCTACTTATCTATATATGACATGTGTATACAAATATATGTATATATAGATGGGGCAGAGGTGAAAATTAAACCTCTAGACTTCAGGTAAAGCAGAGATTGAGCAGACAACATACAGACTAGTTAGGAAGAAAGTGAACTTGGCATGAAGTATTATCTTAATAACAAAAGCTGATTGATTTATTAGGTAATACTTCTAATATAGTAGATGTGTAAAAGCATGAACTGTTCCATTACATATTTTCATCACTTGTGATTCTTTAAATTATAAATATAAACTGTACAGAGAGGCTCAAATTGGATAAAATGGAGTGATGTATATCAGCTGTTGGAGGAGTGCTGCATGGTGGAGCTACCACAAAAAGTGCACATGACTATTTAAAGATTGGAATAGACAAATGGGGAAAATAGGGCCTTTAAAAAGACACAGAATGATGAAATTATAGAACAGGATCATTAAAGAATAAAATCTGAAAGCATTAATGAAGCAATTCTTAAATGTTAAAAATTAAAATTCTGTCTGGAAATGTTTCACCCAGATTTTATTTACTCTGCTCAGTTACTTTGGCTGCATAAAGACTTTAAGGATGGGTGCGTGAAAGCTCGCTTGGAAGATGAGACACACAGCCATACAAGAAAACAGTGATTTTTTATCTCACAGTCAGCCCAGCAAATGAGAGGAAATACACAAAGCACCTGCCCACTGTCTGGTGCACAGCAAATGTCCAATCCAATTTGGTAGCTTTACCCTGGCTTTTCACAGAACCCTTGGTAATTCTCCCTGACCTGGGATAAAGATACGTTTTCCTGCTTCACTGTCTTGTAAAGGTAGAGCCACTGCTTAGTACTAGCTGTGCCTCAGTGCCCTGCATGAGATATAGGCATACACAGAGAGCATTCTTCTGCTTCCTAAGAGTAAACACTGGGGGTGAATTGACAAACGCTCTCCAACTCTGCCATTCACTCATATTTATCCAGCCTTGGTTCTCCTTAATTTGCCACCCATTGTGGACTGTGCAATCTATTAACCTTGTTTTTGACACTTGCAGTCAGCCCAAGGAACATTTCTGCTTCCTCAGGCTGAGCTTCACCTTCTTGTCAAATTAAAAAGAAATCTATTCATTAACGGAAAAAGTCCTTTAAATAAATACAGGATTTATTTGCTTCATTGATTTACTTGAATTTTTTACCTAGAAGTGGAAAGAGCTAATGAGTCTGAATTCTTGCCTCGTGCATTCCCAAAGTGGAAGGCAGAGACCTTTAACTTTGCCGTGCACAGTCCTCTAAGATACTTTATAGCAGGCAAGTTAGGGTGTGAGCTGGGTCTTCAGAGGATATTGGGAGGAATTAGGTACCATCCTTGGTTTCAAAGAGGTTACTTCCTAGAAAAGAAAAACAGAATCAGCCAAACAAACCAAAAGGCAGAAAATTAATTCAAAGGTCCTGGCTGACATTCAGTTACAGAAAACGTTTTGCATTCCAGACAATCTCAGAGAAACCATGTGCCTGCTGTCAATAAAACCAGGAGAGGAAGAGAAATCATTGCCTTGTGTATCACCATCCCGGTCCCCTGTCCCACAGTTCCTCATCTCCCTTGTCTCTGCAAGGATGCTCCCCCACCACCAGGCCATCCCCCCTCCCTGGGGCTTCAAGTCTCTTGAGGATTGGGTGTGTCTTCTTCCACTGAAGCCAGACCAAGCCATCTCTGCTATATATAAATTTTGGGGGCTCATGTGTGATGCCTGGCTGGTGGCTCATTGTCTGAGAGAATTTAGGGTTCCAGGTTAGTTGCGACTGCTAGTCTTCCTATGGGGGATATCATTCTTCTTCACATTCTTCCATCCTTCCCCTAATTCAACCATAGGTGCTCCCAACTTCAGTCTAATGGTTAGGTGCAAATATCTGCGTATTTTTCAACCAGGTGCTGGTTGGGTTCTCAGAGAACAGCCCTGCTAGCTAGGCTCCTGTCTGTAAGTATACCATAGGGCTTTCTTAGTGGAAAGAGTCTATCCAGTAAACACAAAGAAGTGATCTCTGCATGCTTTAGCAGCCAGGTGGGATACTATCCTGATGTGTTCACAAGTGCTTCAAAAATTCTCCCAAACATTAACCAATACTAGGATCTAGGAGCATTCATCTTACTGTTCTGAAGCTTGGGTTATAATTGGAAGGGCTTACTTCTGCTTGTAAGGAGAGCAGTGGGAATTTTCTGGTGTCCAAGCTGTGGAATTTGGAGGCTGCTTTTCCGAGGGCTGACTACTGTCTGGTACTCCATGAGAATTACACAGAAATGATGGTGGTTGATGCTTGGAATAGGTGCCTTTAATGGTTAATGTGGTTGATACTTGGAATAGGTGCCTTTAATGGTTAATGTTTAAATAGGTGACATTTTGTATGATTTCGTGCTCAGTGTCGTTTTCCTTCCTCCATCCAAGCTGCTTGTTTTATGTCCTCATGCTACAATTTTCTCATTAGATAATAAAAATCAAAACCATATTTTAAGAACTATTCTATTTTAGCTCAATATTTACAATGTGTATTATAGATCAGAATTTTATGGAAAGCTTTTTTGGGGGTTGGGGAATCAAACCACACTTTTAAAAATTAATATTTTTAATGCCTACAAATAGAAAATAATAGGAATATAAAAGTCAAAGAATTGCATTGCTGTATATAAAGCTGTATATTTTCTTTCTCTAAATTTAGTACTCTTGTGCTATATTTTTCTATTTATTTCTAACTTCAATACAGAAGTAACTTTGATAAAAAAAAAATAGTTTGCTTAGAAGTTAAAAAGAGTACAGCTATCTTTATTAAATTATACATGAAAAGCATGTACTGAACCCAGGTAACACCGACCCACAAAGAACAAATCTTTCAGGTATTGTATAAGTCAATTGTTAATCACAATCGTTATTTTAAATTAAATCAAATGATGTTGAAATGAATTATTCTAAAAGCAAAGGAACTTAACCTTTTATATTTTAAAGATTAAAAAATAAATAGTTTTAATATTTGATATCCATGGCTTTCTAATTATTTGACTTATTCTTTGAGGTTATTTACAACTTTTAATGTACAAATACAGTTTTGTAATCAATATATGTTTATGGTCTCTCTCTCTCTCTTTCTCTCTGTGTGTGTGTATTTGTGTGTGGGTGTGTATGTGTGTGTGTTTGTGTAATGGCTCCTGAATGAAAGTCAGAGGACAATATGTTTGTCAGTCCTCACCTTTGACCTTGTTTCAAATGGGTGTCTTGTTCATTGTAGCATAAGTCACACTGCCTGGCATATGAACTACCAGAGATCAGTTTCCACCTCCCTTCTTGCTAGAGGAATGCTGGGATTATAACATATCCAGCTTTACATGAGTTCCATAGTTTTTAACTCAGGTCCTCGAGTCTCCAAATCAAGTGTTGCTAGTCACTGAGCCACCTTCCCAGTTCTGCAGACAGTATAAGCTATTGCATGTCTTTCTAGCTCAGAGTGACTGATGTTACTTTGGTAGATTGAAGTTAGCCATAGTGAGGGCATTGTACCAGAGGGATCTGCAAATGCTTTGATAAGAGTTTGATTTATTACATTGTTGATTGTCTAGTCTTAGATAATGATGAAAGGGGGAATAACGAAGATGAAACTTAATTGTATGTCATGTTTGGTTCTGAAGCTGAAATTTATATTTAATGGATATAATTTGTAGAAAAACAAGAATTAGTTAAATTATAGATCACATATATTAAATGACAATACACTTATTGATAAAATGATTACTCTATTGGATGCCATTCTAATTGCCAAATCATGATTGAATTGTAGCATAGCCTAGCTACAGATAAAAAAAATGTAATATATTAAGCCAGTAAAAAATTATTGAAACTGTTCTGTGCCAATAAGTTGGTACATGAAAGTTAGCATAGTCTTATGCTATCATATGTTTTGTATGTTGTGTGCTATAAATATTTTGTATTGTTAGAAGTATATCAGCTTGAAGCAAAGACACATTTATTTTACCACAGAACTAGATGTTAAACATTTATTAGTATTTATTGCATGGAAAAAATAAAATTATTCTATCTAAATTGAAAATACTTGAAATAAGACAGGTCCTAGCCAAACGTTATTCAGCTGGAGAATGGTTTTGCTTTATTTTTTTTTGATATTAGGAAAAATAAGGCATAAGAGAACAAAACAACAACCAGTTTATATAAAGCAGTATTTGGTAAGCATGGAACCAGTGACCTCTGAAGGTCACATTCAGTTCTTAACTAAGTGCCAGGACATGGTCAGCTCAGGGTGAAGTTAGTTTCATAGTTATCTCAAGTGATTGTAAGTTACTTTCAGCATGTGTGTTCAAGGATTTGTTGACTTCATGGCGACACATGGCTTTTTCTTTTTAATGTTTTGAGTTTTCAAACTCCCTGAGTTTGGGTCAAAGATTTTAGGCTTAACATGAAATTAAAAAGCATGAGGGGCTCCCTTTCATCGACCAGAGGCAGATGGAGTATTTGATATCTATGTTTCAAACGGACTTACCAAACAGCATGAAAACAACAGCAATAACAAAACCTAAACTCCAGGACTTTCATGAGAGCCAAAACACGGTGGTTGGCAGAAAACATTTTTATTTTTATTTTTGGCAAAGTAATCAATGTGGAATGGAGGTAATGGTGCTACATTCCTTGTTAGTTCAGAGAAGTGTCTAATATCTGCTCTATGCCTAGCACTGAACCAAAGTCCTTACTGGCAAGCAAATATACTATGCATTAGTGTTATTCTTGGCATGCACCACTTAGGCTTTGAAAATCGGTTTTAATTAATGGAAGTTAGAGACAAAGGCAATACTACCCAAACATACTTTTGGATTCACTTAGAGCATTGTATTGATCTCTCAGTGGACAGTAAACCCTATTACAATTTAGTGGCTCAGAACAATAACTTCTCTCTCCTGTTCTGTATAATATCCATGTTGCTCTGCATACCACTAATACATTCTATTATTTTGAGTGCTGGTTGGAGTAGAATTGGAGGGCCTTCATGCTCATCCTTGTGTCCTAGGCATTGTTGAAATGGGCAAAGAGGGGGATAATCATCTCTCTGGAACCTCTCATCATCCTATGGTTCTGCTATATATCTTTCTCGGTGGTTAGGATGGTTTTTTAGAGTGAAAGAATTTATGAAGTCCATAAAGGCCCAGCACTGGAGCCGATACCTAGTTATTTCTTCCACATTTTATTGGTCAAAGGAGGCACACATCCTGTAGAGAGACTTAAAGGACATGGATACCTGTTGATGGGAAGAACTTCAAATTTTCATGGGAAATATGGGGAAATTGTCACTTTGGTTAACACCAGTTGACCTCAGATAGGGCTCTGCAAATTCTTTGAAGAATGTTTGTTAAATTAATTTGAAAGTTTCTGCTGTCAGTTCTGTTTTGGGGATGAGATACCATGCCTGCTTAAGAGCACATTAAATCATGTAACTTTCATTCCTTAAAACATACAGCATGTTGAAGGTGAATTCTTGAGACCTACAGACAGAGTTGAGACTGAGCAATCAACCTGAGCACGTGTGAAATGTACATTTCCGTTCACTTTGGAGTCTCTGGCATCAAAGTTACTCTCAGGCTAGCAATCAGTGATTCTGTGGTTAACTCTTAGACAGACTGGAATGCTGTTAATGACCAAACCTATTAGTTGTGTCTATTATTAGGAATTTGCTGACAATTGTTTCCTTTTCTGAAGCCAAATCCTATGACCTTTTAAATAAAGAAGTGGGTGAATTATGGTATTATACACTGCATTAGTGGGAACACAGCTTGCAATTTTTCTCCTGAAAATTAAATAAGCAAAAGAAAAGATTGGAGGTAGGAAGGTACTGTTTGAATAAGAATAGTTGGGTTCATGAATATCGAGTAGTATCAGCCTTGGAATGTTGGGCAAGTTGTTTAATTTATCATGATCTGAAAATAATAAGTAACAGTTTCTGCCTCAAAGGGTTTTCATGAGGCTGAAATGAGATGCTGTTGTGAATTGGTACAGAAACTAGTGCCACTGAGTTCTAGATAGCTGGAAGTCATAGGTATTATAATTAAACATTAACAAGAAGAAGAAGAAGAAGAAAAAAAGCATAGTTCTTTACAAACTATGAACCAAACATAGCTCAAAGTAAAACTACTAAAATCAACTTAGGAGATATTCAACATAGGACATGCATTTATGCATGCTCTCTTAATTCTTATTTATAATATTTATTCATAGCACTTCTGTTTTTATTGCTGTGGTGGAACTAGGATAGCAAAGAGAAAATAGCAAAGGTATCACACTCGCTGTAAATTCTGACTATCTTATTTAGCTGTGATGCAATGCATCAGAATGACCCCTACAGTTCAAGGTTTATATCAAATGATGTCAAAGGACAAGCGTGGGTGACACAGTCCTTAGATCTCATTCATTTCTAAAAAAGAGTTGTGTTCTTGTCCACAGTTCTTCTGTGGATGCCTTTCGTTATTTTCTAGTATTCTCTGTACTTTCCTCTAGCTTAGGCTTTTTATAGTTTTATAAAGCATAAATATTTTTTTTTGTAACTCTCTCATCTTGTCCCCAGTAAATGGGCTTTTTGTACGGGGTATTGAAATTCCCAAATTCTCTTCTATTGTAGCCCCACAACCCTCATAAAGTACTTTTTCCTGACAGGAAAATTTCTCCCTTTAAGCGTCTTTTATTATTTGTATTGTTTGGCCACCTGCCCTTTATCAAATGACAGAGAATGAAATCACACTCCCCTAGAAGCTTCTTTTTTAGAGGTGGTTTATAAAGAACAGTCGAAGTAGATCTGGCCTGAGGTGAAAATTTTAAGTCAATCTTCTCATCGGCTTCTCTCTGCAATTATGGGCCAGATCCTGACCCACACCCGCAGCCCAAAGGCATATTTTCACATGAGCTAAAATACATGCAACAGAGATATCTGATAGGAAGAAGTTTAAGAGCTGGGAGATAAACATGATAGACTGGAGCCTGAAGGGCCTTCAGCTGTTCCATATTGGGAAATATCTACAACAAAAGGTAAGAGCCTGTTATCTGGAAGAAAGATACAGTATTTGGTCAGCTTACACTTGGTCTTCATGTTCCCAGGACTATATAGAATGAGGGGTGTTAATATGCTCCTCAGATAAAGAATATTGCTGCTGCTGCAAATGCATCCACTTGCAAACACTGGGCTATAGCAAAAACCAGCATTTATTCCGTTCCTTTTCTACAACGTGCCACAATCTGCCAGGAGTTTTTCTCTGCCATTTGACTAGATGTCTGCTGGGCAGCACCAATGCTGGGAGCTGGAATTTAAGTCTTTCTTTGCACAGTTAGCAATCAGTGTGGAATGTAGATGAAAATAATAGGTGGCGCTTGTGGTTGGAGCACCTCCATAACTCTGTCCTTATGGCTGGTGCTTTCTCACAAGATTCTGAGTAAAAGAATCCTATGTGGGAAAGCCAGAAGAAAGCTGCATCCACGTTGCATTTTTCACTCAATATATTGCTTGAAACAACTATATAAGACTACTAAAGTTCAACGAAGGAGAAAGAGAACTAGTTAATGAGTGTGTGTGTGTGTGTGTGTGTGTGTGTGTGTGTGTGTGCACTTGAGCACACACGCATATATATTTGTGTGTGTTTGTGTATTGGGACAGGGGGTGTCACCAAAAGTAATGCTATGGCCAGTTTGTGCAAATAAATTATTTGCAGGAGTCCTCAGGACATTGGGGTTAAGCAGTTTGGGTGGCAGGACTGATGAGGACACAGGAGATATAACATTGTCTTGTAGTAGTCCTAGTAGAAGTGTGTCCCTCTTACCCATCATATCCAACAGGAAGCCAGGTTATAAACAGGAAAGGAAGAATTCCACACTCATATCTTCTAGCACTCTAGGAATCCTCGGAATTCTGGAGGCATATATGAGAGGGAAGGCTGTTTGCCATTATAATTTGTGTAGCAAGCCAAGTTTGAGTTCATCTGTATCTAGGCTGGTAAGGCTGAGGGCAAAGAGGGGTAAGAAAAGTGTTGAAAAAAATCACAAAAAATAACTTCAATCATGTGAAGTCTCTTTTAATGACCTTTTCTTCATATCACTTTTACTTTTCTTATTAAATACATATTTAAATAGAATATTTTTTGAAATAAAAATATTATATAGTATTAAATCATTTGCAAGTGGGTGAATATTGCCTTTATTACAATTATATAAAAATTCAAAACCTTTAAAGCTTTATATTATGCTACTATTTTGTGTTATGAGTGTATTTTCATTTTTGGTATTTATTTACTCATATAGATGTTATGTCTTCTGTTAACCAGTTCACTTTTCCCAAAGACATTACTTTCATTGTCGTGACATAACAGAATCATTGCCATGACATAACATTCCTGTTGACCCTACTGGCTCATAATATTTCCTTTATTCCTAATTTTATACTCAATTACATAGTCTTTTCATTATGGAGGAGAGACACTCCATGACAGCAGAGGAAGCTGGAAACTCTCGGTGGAGTTGAACCTAACTCATCTGCTTATTTTTCATCTATGTAAGTGTATCCCTGATAAAGTTTAGTAGATTAGTAACACTTAATAATGACATGATCAAATAATTATAGCAAGCAAATAACACGATGGTGCATAGTTTTAATCCCAGAACTCAGGAGTGGAAGCAGGTGAACCTCTGTGAATTTGAAGCCAGCCTGGTCTGCATTGTGAATGCCAGGCCAACCAAGAGTATAAATGAAATACATATGTCTACTCATCCCAGACAGGGAGCCAAAAACAGCAAAAGTACAGATATGACAAAAGTATGACCTGTCGAATGAGTAATTTATTGGGATTACTTACATCAATATGGATGGGAGGTTAATACAGAAGCAGAAATGACTCAAAGACAGCTGCATCACAAAAAGCTATCCTAATAGCTAATATAAATGATAACTCCCAAAAGAGGGAAACCTGGAGCCCAATGCACAACTTGCAGGCAGGTCAATAGATAGTGTCCTTTCCAGGGAGCTCAATTGGTCTAAGCCTTTTCCAGACAGCTCGGCTGATCTTTGCCTCTTTCCTGGTGGCTGGATTCATCTGAGAGTCATCTTTGCACCTATGCTTCTCTTGGAGTGAATCTCAGCAGCTTTGCCTGTTTACCTGGTAGTGGAGGGTTCTATCAGTTTCAGGGACTTCAATTTATTTTGAGTTATTTACTGTTTGTTTTAAGGTAGGAGATTCCCTACAAGATGGATTGTTTTGTTCTCAGAATAAACTCTTACACAGCACTACTATGATAAACTTGAATTACAGTTCTCTAAAAGAAGGGTTAAACACAAACACCGATACTTTGATTGTTGATATAATAATCCAAACTGACTTCTAAATGGCTAATAGGAGTCCTGGAATATAGAGCCATTGGTAGAATTTTTGTACTGCATGTGCAAAATCCTGGTTTAGTCCTTAATAAAATATAAAATTAGATATAGGTGCATATGAACATAATGCACTTGAGAAGTGGTGGCAGAAGGAACAGGAGTTTAAGATTATTCTCAGTAATATGGCTAGTTCAAGGCCAGCTAGAGACAGAACTTGCTGGAAAAAAAACCAACAACAAACTAAAAATGAAATCAAATTGGTTGATAGGTGATAATGGGTAATGGGAATAGGTTGGTGGTTTTATTACTATGAAGAAATACCATGACTACGGCAACTCTTTTTTTTTTTTCAACTTTTATTAGATATTTTCTTCATTTACATTTCAAGTGTTATCCAGAAAGTTCCCTATANCAATTTTCTGAGGAACCGCCAGACTGATTTCCAGAGTGGTTGAACCAGCTTGCATTCCCACCAACAATGGAGGAGTGTTCCCCTTTCTCCACATCCACGCCAGCATCTGTTGTCACCTGAGTTTTTGATCTTAGCCATTCTTACTGGTGTGAGGTGGAATCTCAGGGTTGTTTTGATCTGCATTTCCCTGATGATTAAGAATGTTGAACATTTTTTCAAGTGCTTCTCAGTCATTCTGTATTCCTCAGTTGAGAATTCTTTGTTTAACTCGGTGCCCCACTTTTTAATGGGGATAAATGATTTTCTGGTGTCCACCTTCTTGAGTTCTTTATAAATATTGGATATCAGTCCCCTACAACTCTTATAAAGACATTTAGTTTGGGCTAGCTTATAGATTCAGAGGTTTAGTCCACTATCATCATGGCAGAAAGCATGGCAGCATCCAGGGAGACATGGTGCTGGAGAAGAGCACCTCTTGTAGAAGAGTTCTACATCTTGGTCAAATGGCAGCTAGGAGAAGAGACTGACTTTCAGGCTGCTAGGAGGAAGGTCTCAAAGCCCACCTTCACAGTGATACACTTCCTCCAACAAGGCCAAACCTCCTAATAGTGCCACTCCCTGGTCATGAGGACCAGCTGGGATGCCAGGAGAGGTTCTCTGCTGTACCCCTCTCAAGGTCATTTAGAACTTGAAACCAAGTTAGCCTTGCAAAGCTAGCTACACAAGTGCATTGTCACTGTCAGTTGTCTCTAAACATCACATGTTCTCCCACACCTCAGCAAAAAAACCCATGTGGGTCTTATTCAGCAAAACACCAGGCTCATGATACAACCAGAAACTTCTACTTCAGACTCATACCATAAAATTTAAACCACGTAAATTATAGAATTTTTTGGGATTTTTCTATGTTGTTTTTAACTTCTGGTTATCTGCAGTTACCCAAAATTAGTGAATAAGACTGCAGATGAAGGAAGAATGTCATATATTCAGCCACGCCAGATTACCACCTGACACAAGGTGTCTAATCATCTTCTTCACTTCAGATCTAGTGTCTAACAACATGCCTCCCATGGGGTTTATTGCAGCAACTCAGGAAAACATTCTTTCTTTTATCTTTTCATTACTCTTTCTACCAGTGTTTGTTTATAAAAAAAAATTTTTGCAAGCTTTGTCAAAATCCTCAGCAAATTATACCTGCTGGATCCCATATATGAAATGTATCTTCTTTAAAGCAGGGAGAAAAATTAATCAGTCAAGGACCTAATTGTTCAATTGGCAGTTTGCATTTCACACTAAAGGCCTATGGTTTTCTGTAATTAAACACTTAAAAAAAATCACCCAAGAATTAATCATTAGCTTTATTGGGGTATGTATTCTACAATTGATTTAAGATTTTCCAAATTTGTTGTTGCATGTATTATATTAATGAGGGTTTTCAGGTTTATATATTAATTGCAAAATACATAGTCTAAGTTGACATAGGAATTAGTCCTAGAGAGTAAATATACCTATGTGAAATGTGCTCATGCTGGCTATCATTGGCTAAGATTTACTATGGTATATTTACTAGAGAATATTGGAATTAAAGACAAGTTGCCATTTGTTTCTCATAATATTGTTTTGAAATAGATAATGTCAGAGATAAAACTCACAATAAGAGAGGTTAATTTTAATATAAAATTATGGGATTAGAACTCAGAGCATTAAAACCCAAGCCTTCCAATTGTTGCCTCTAAGATGGCGCTCAGGTATAGCGAGGCAGGGAATCTTGCCTTAGCAGCATTGACCATCTGCAGTGGTCCAGGCTTCAGAAATGTGAGCCTAGAACAACAGGTATTTAGTTGGTTCATAAATCAAGTCTTCCCTCAGATACCCTACTTTTGTCAATTCCAGCTCTTTACTCTAGAGGGGTGTGGACAGTTTGCATATCTAGACTGACTCTAACACAGTTTGGTGCTAACCCAAAGCAAATATTTCTACTGAAGTTATATTTTATTCCTTAACATGGGTGTAGTGGCACAATTGCTATCAATTGGTACCTGAGTCGTTAACTGCCAGACATCACTGAAAGCCTTCCTTTTCAATAAGCTCTCACTTACCTGTTTCAAACAGGTTCCATCATTCTTCACCCGCGCCAGCACCGGCACTCTGCCTGATTTGTAATTCACAGATTGGATTTCATTTCACCTATACTTGAGTTGATTTTAGGCCCAGTCTTTTGACATTAACTGAGATCTGAGGTACTGTATGTACCTTAGTGAGGAAAGGGGTGGTAATTCCAAGTGGAAGTCAAGGGAAGTGGGATCTGTATGAACTGGAAACTGGAGAGGTTGGAGCTAAATCAGAGACTAGGGTAGAGTCATGATTCAAGTAAGGGAGGTCTGAATCAAGTATCAGCAACCAGAAACAGGCCAGGAGATAGCAGGATCTGCTATGGCCTGGTATCCAGGGCTGTAGACCTTCATGGCTGGGAGCAGAGCACTCTGCTTCCTGGCTGAGCAGTTAGGAGCCAGTCCTGCATCACAGTACAGGTTGAATCCAAGTTTCATTTTCCTGCCCATATGACCTTTATTGAATTGACATATTTCTCTAGGTTCCCTTTTCTTTAGAAACCAGCAATCACAGTCCTTACTCAGAGCTATTATAAAGTATGTAAAGTCACTAGCTGCTGTGGCCTGTATAAGTGCTTGTCATCCTTAGTGCTTGGAGCTTCGTAAAGTTAGATAATTTATTTCACCTTTGATCTTCAGTATCTAGTCCAATAAGAGGCCAACTAGAACCTCTTTAATACTTCATCCTATGGAAGCAGCCTAAAATCTATTTTAAACTTATTACTGGCAAAAGGGTTTCATTTCTGAAGATTATCTTCCCGCTACCCTTTAACTTAAGACCAAATTCACAAATTAGATTAAATCCCATTATTAAGAAAAATACTTTTGAAATATTAAGGCCTGCATATATGTTTAAATAACCTTGTCAAATTTGCTTTCCCTACAGAGGGCTTTTCATTATTCTTTTTCATTAAAATAAAATATACCTCTGGTTGACTTCCTAAATGTCTTTTCCTTAGGCCTATGGCCTGTTGTTAACCATTAATAACCTAATATTAAACCTTGTCCTGAACTCAGGGCTTTGCTACCTCTGAGAAGTCACCTGTGTTGATGACAGAGTGGGCATTTCCCATGTTAAATAATAATAACAGGTAGTTTAAATGTATAGTGATCGGAGCTCCCCAGCAGGAGCCTGTCAGTCACCTTCCTTTGCAGTAATTTTCACTAGGAAATTCTGTGTAGAAAAGGGTGGGGAAAAACCCCCACAAGGCAAATCTCCAGGCTCCAGGCTGTGGTAAATAGGGTATCTAATATCCAGAAAATGAATATGCAGCCTCCAGGGAGGCATAGGCATGAAGGGAAATGGATTTTCAGATTAGAAAGTTTAGTAGCAGGGAAGAAAGGGATCTAATTTGCAAGAGAAAAGAATAGATGTAGCTGGTTTCCACCCTACTGACAAACTGCCCCTCTATAGCTTTCCCTCTTCTTTTGCTTTCAAAAGCTATAGCAGTCGAGAGTTTCCTGTTCCTTTATGTTCAGATAAGCCACCCCTTGCTCTATGAACTAATTACATTCTGATTTCTTTGATCTATTATTCAGGCAATAAATTCTGGCTTCATTGCACCCATAATGTAAAACTCAAATGTAACCACGGTTGCAAAAGGAGATAACATACAGATGTCCATTTGAGAAAGGCATTTCCTCTTCATCAAGAAGTTCCGTGTGTGTGTGTGTGTGTGTGTGTGTGTGTGTGTGTGTGTGTGTGTGTGTGTGTGTGTGATTCACACAATTTCCGTGGTATTTGGGCAGCTGCCCTTGCTGCAAGCCCAGTTCACACCCCCACATGGTTCTTTTTACAGAAGAACTGTGTTAAGACTCTAGGGTCATTTTTATGTATTTGCAACATTATTCTGCCTGCTATGTCATATGCGATGATAATCATCAATTGAAGTATGTTAGTGAATGGCTTATGGAATCAATAATTTACAGTCTACTGCACTTGTACATTGTCAACTTTATTATTTCAGTTCTTTGGCTACAATTCATTCTTTCTTCTAATTTGTCTGAACAATTTGGGTTTCTAAATTAAACTTCCCTTAGAACCTATGTAATCCATCCTAGTTTATATGTTCAAAGCCAAGAACCTTTTAAGAATATCTTCCCGCTACCCTTTAACTTAAGACCAAATGTGTCTGTGGTTCTTCCTTACCATGCTTCCTACAGAAACACAATTCACTGTCTAGCTGTCTTTAGCAAAGAACATATTTTCAAAATCACATGCAAATGACTTTGCAATTCTCCAAATGGTTCCACAAACTGAAAGACGTTCCGACAACAGAGCAGATTTTCTTGAAAGTTCTTTCTATTACCCTCACCTTGCCTCCCTTTCTTCTCTACCACTTTTATCTCTTCTCTTATGTGCCTGTGTGGACTTTGACCCTGTGCTACTCCAGCTGCAGACTGCATTTGAACATAAAAGCAATACCATGAGAGGATAGTTTTAAAGCATATAGATCTTTTTAGGATTGTTCTCTAGATTCATAAGAAGCAGTCCATTTGATTAGTTTATCTCCTCACTCAACAGTATTTTAATGCAGACATTATTCCAAAAAGTCAACCATCAATTCTAAAGTATATTTCTTCATAGGTCTTAAGAATTTACTTTCACTTACTCATTCTTATTTTTTCCCCTGCACTGTAGCAACTTCTGTAAAAACTTCTCTGGTATCCTACAGTTACCTGTGTTCTTCTAGAGAGTGAAGAAATTTAAGCCTGATGAGATGGCTCAGCAGGTAAAGGTGTTTGCAGCCCAACAATGGAGGCCAGACAGTCAATGTTCAGTCACTGGAACTCACATAATGTGGGAGGAGAGAATTGGCTCCAGAAAGTTGTCCCCTGTCTTTCATACACTTGCTGGTCCATGCTTCCTTTACCACATATATACCACACACACACACACACACACACACACACACACACACACACACACACACACATGCACATACAATGGTAGTAATAATAATAATAGTCATAATAGCAGTAGTAACAGCAACAGCAACAGCAAAAGCAGCAATAGTCGTATGATTTCTTAGAATACAATTGCCATTTTCTAGTACTTGTTTTACCAGCCAGGGCATTAGAACAAGGTGACTTTTGGCCTCCTTTTCAGAGCCAGAAGCTTGCCAATGATTAACTTTCTTGAGGGTAAACATCAGAAGGCAGGGAGGAATGTGAAGGCCAGGGTATCCATTAAACAAACTGCCTTGTTCTTTTGTGAAAGGAAAAGAATGAGTGAATTGCACACTGGTCCATTCAGTTATAAAGGAGGTTGTAAAGGGTTTCTGGTTTACAAACGTGATTAAGATCAGATATGGATGAAACAGCTTTTGAACTTCCAACGTTTCATACTTATAAAATCAGAATTATATTTCTTGGTAAATAAGAAGGTATGAAAATTGCAATGACTGTAGGTTTCTAAAGTTATAGACAACTTCTGTCCTTGGTGAAAGTTCACCTGGTTCAAAGGCGTTCAAGTCTAATGCAGAGTACCTTCAGTTGCCTATTCTACATTCAAAACAAATCAAATCAAAACTTGTGAACTAGGCAGGCCACAGTCCCACTGCACACAGTCTACTGCACAAACAATCTTGTAGCATCTTTCCCACTCCCATTTGATTAATATGGTGTATTCATGACTTATTCATAGTATTGACCACTACATCTTTCTTAGGGTTATACTATTTTGCATGCATGTATGTCTGGGTACTACTTGAACACTGTCAAGAGGTCAAAAGAGAACTTTGGAACTGTATTTACATATGATTCTTTGCCACCATGTGGGTTCTAAGGATTGAACCTAGGCTTTCTGGAAGAACAGCCAGTTCTCTTAACCACTGAGACATCATTCTAGCCCCTCAGATGGTGATTTAATTTCTATGGACTAGGGCTGGAAAGATGGCTTAGTGGTGAAGGGTAATTTTTGATCTTTCAAAGGACCCTGTTTGTTTCCCAGTATCCATGCTATCTAGATCACAACTGCCCTTAACTCCTGCTCTGGCTAAAGGGATCCAGCACTGTCTTCTGGTCTCTGCATCTTCACCTACATGACAGACCCAAACAACAAAACTAAGGCACAGCAAAGCTGATGTTTTAACTTCTTAATGTTCCACATGACACAAGAGGTGATGATCCAATAGACTAAGTAGGATCTTCATTCTCAGTGGCCTCCAGTAGTCTCTGCAGCTGTATTATTCCACTAGTGATCACTGTCATGCTTTTGAGCCCAAGAATGAGATGAAGATCTGCCTTGAACATCTCAGTAGCTTGCAAAGATAGTCATCTGCCTGTGGGAGGTAGCTCCAGGTGCAAACAGATTTCCAGAGTAGGGAAATGATACTAGAACAAGGAACTATGTGATTAGTGCAGAGAATAATAAAGATTGATTCAAAGGAATTAATACTTCCTTATGGGTAGCTGGATATTTTATCTTCTTCCATGTTTAAATAAACAGGGAGAGGTGAACTTCTCTTTTTTGAGTATCAACTATATGTACAGTGCTTTATGTTAAAATACTGATATTAGGAGCTAGGAAAATGGTTCAGTGTGGAAAAGTGCTTGCCAAACAAGCATGAAGACTGGACTTTGGATCCTCAGCACTCATGCTAATGTTAGGCAGTCATGGTAGCTGATATATAACATCAGACCTCAGGAGGCAGCAACAGGGATCCCTGGCCAGTTGCCTAGAATCAGCAAGCTCTGGGATTCACATGAGAGATTGTGCAATGCAAAAGGTGGAAGGTAATCAAGGAAGACACTTTGAATCAACTCCTAGCATCTACATACATGCAAACATATCCCCACCCACCCAAAAACATACTATATACACATTAGACACATATGAACATACACACATACACATGTACATACATATGCATAAAAGGCTAATATTTACAATGTTTTTATGTGTTTAAAACTATTCAGCTTATTGAATGCTGCTGTAAAGTCTGTGAAATATGCAATACTGTCCTCTTGATGTTACGGAGGAAGAAGCAGAAGCTGTACAATGTTCTCAAGTTTACTCGTTATGATTTGAATGAGCATGGCCTGTAGGTTCATAAAGTGCTTGCTTCCCAGTCAGTGGAACTGTTTGGTGGAAATGTGACCTTGTTAGAGGAGGTGTGGAGTTGTCTTACAGGGCGTGACCTTTGAGATTTCAGAAACCTCAAATTATTCTCAGTTCGCGGCCCTCCCATGCTTATTGACTCAGGTGTAAGCTCTCAACTCTCCCTTCACCCCTCCTTCATAGACTCTATCCCTCTGTAACTGGGAGCCTAGTTAAATGCTTTCTTTTAAAAATTTCCTTTGATCATGGTGTTTTTATCATGGCAATAGAAGTATAACTAAGGCATTCACCATTCATTCTTACAACAGCCCACCATGTAGGATTTACTATTAGAAAAGATAAAAGTGAAATTCAAAGGGTGATGTAATTTTTAATCTCTTAGCAACCTTTAAACTCAGATGGAGAAATGACACATCATTAGTTGCCATTTATTTTATTTTTTCATGCCTGGATGTCTTGCCTGTATTTTTGCATATGTATGTGCTTTCACAGTTCTGGTGGAGGGAAGAAGAGGATGTCAGATCCTTTGGAACTGCATACATGGACAGTTGTAAGCCATCATATGGGCACTTGAAATCAAACCTGGGTCTTCTGAAAGAGCAAAAAACACATGGAAACATCTTTCTAGCTATATCATTTATTTCTTAAAGAAGAGGGTAATAAATCAGATTTGAATAAGGTGTGAGCCTATAGTCATTTGCCAGGCCAGTGGGAGCAGATTCAGAAAGATGGGCAAAGTAGCTGAGAGTGAGGTTCTGAAAAGCTTGTGAACCTTTTGGAATATTCTTGAAAAGTATGGTTTTTGCAACCTAGAAAGCATTGGTAGGAGCTGAATAGGAACTGCACTGAGACAGTTCTCTGTGTTCCTAGTAGTGGACTGATCTCAATGTGCATGCAATGCAGAAAGCCAAGAGAAAGATTAGAGTACAGCCAACTCATGCATGCTCATTATGCTTCAGGATCTTGGTTCAATCTCTGGTACTCAACACAGACAATAAAGGTGTCAGGATCAGGAGCATCCTTCCTCCTGAGGGTTACACATCCAGAAGGGGAGCCCTGTGCAGGCTAGACTGAGGAACAGGAGAGGGGATACCCAGAGCATGGCAGACAGGAAGATGGGAAAAGAAGAAAGTGAAAGGAGACAAAAAAGAGACAAGGAGAAGGCTAGTTTGAATGCTGAAGTTTCTTTCCTATCAGAGGGAACAGCGTTGGCTCACACTCCTCCAAATGCAAGGTGCTTCTTGATCTATTCCTACTTGCAAAGCCTTTTCTTTCTCCCTAGGGCTATGAATCCTCTACTAGCCAAAAATCCATTTGAAAAATTAAATTACGTCTGAGATGCAAGCATCCCCCAAAAGCCCCTGAGGTCAGAACAATCAGGATTCAAATTAATTGCTTAATGGGGGAAAAACATACTTCTTAGAACAATGCTGATAATTTGCAAAACCAGGGTATGTTTGTAGCTCTTCGAAATGAATTGAATTGCTGGTTACAAGAATTAATGCTTATAGGGAAATTGTGATGGAAATCCCCAAAGTTAAGTATTAATTCCTTAAAGCAATTGGTAATTAGTGAAGAATTGTGCACTCGAAGTCGGTATCACATTTGGCACTTAATTATATACTGTCTCAAGTTGTTTTCTCCTTGTTGCATGCATGTTAGTCTTGTCTCCCAAGTTGATCATAAACCTGGAGAGAATAAGTGCTGGATTTTCTTCTTTTTACTGGAGCTTCCCAGTTATGCAAACACAGAGCTGAACAGAGAGATACTCGAAAGTTGATGGATGCCTATTCAAATAAATCAATTAGCTTAGTAAAGGTGATTTTTGGAAGGAAAAGTTGTTTAGTTACCCCAGCATGCCAAGAATGAGGACACATTTCAGAGAAGAGCCAAAAAAAGTCAACACATTATGAAGCTGAGATCTCATGTGTTAAATGGAGTAGGGAATTTGAAAGCCGAGGAGGTCCTATTTGAATAAAAAGAAATTGCAGTTGGCTTGAGGTCAGGGGCTTGCAGTTTGATTTGAGTTACATTCATTTACCTTTATTTTACAAAGAATGAAAATTGTCATTAGTCCTAGAAGGGGGCTTAAAGCAGAAGACTCTATGGTTCTTTGTCGGCCTGAAAACATTCTAGAACTTCTATAGCTTTCAAAACCCTAAACACTGCACATGTGTAGCTACATGTATATATAGATGTGTACTATAGATGTGTACAAAGAGTTTGCTACTGTTCATTATTATTGATACATACATACATACATGCATACATACATACATACACACACACACATAGGATTAAAATTACTGAAATGTATCATTCCATGGCAGAAATCTATAAGGAACCACCACTGACTTTAGAGATACACATTTGCTTGTATATTGTGTTGTCTGAGTAAGTCTTCAGTGTATAAATGTTTTACATACTTTTTTGTGTCTTTGTTTTATGAAACAGAGTAGCAATGTCTGCACTGATCTTTGCCATATAGAACTGGATGGCAGGGCTTCAATGGCATTACCCCAGCCTGAGAGTCCTGGGGATTACAGGCATCTGCCACTGTACCCAACACTAATGTGCCAATTGCAACACTGACTCTCCTTAAAATACTACCAATAATTCATGACATTTTCTTTACATAGGAAAAGTGCAACTAGTGATTGAAGGCTGGGAAGGTATAAACAAATTTCCTAGACAATAATTGTCAGGTAACCAGACAGTGAATTTCAGTTAATTCTCTTATGCTGAGGAAAAGGGCCTCTATGAGCCATCCAGTACAGGCTACTGAAGCTTTCCCCATTTCTCAAACTTCATGTTATATTCTGATCAGTTTAATTTGCTTATGATTCAACCTCTGCATGCAGCATATTTTCTTAGTGCTGTGACTTTTATTGGCCTGAAAAGCACTTTCTACTTTTCTCTCCAACTCTTATTTATTCTTTAAGATTTCTCGGGGGAAAATCTCAAGGATGCTGTTCTCCTTAAATCTTTAGATTAGATTAAGTGCCTTAATGATAAATCTATTGTACTTTAGATATCCCAGCATGCCCCAGGGCCACTGTATCCATTTTATATTAAATATCTCATTATGTGTCTATTTCCTCTATTAATGTGCACATCAATTTTCTCTACATACCCTTCTGCCTTCTCTCTCTCTCTCTCTCTCTCTCTCTCTCTCTCTCTCTCTCTCTCTTCTGTTGATTGCCACAGTTCCCAGAAGCATAAAAGTATGATATAAATTTTGGTGGACCTTGGTGCAGTTGTTATGACAAGGCTGAAAATGAACTTCTGTTCAGTCAAAGCAAACAAGATCTTACACTAAAATTTTTCCAAGTGGGGAACAGTAAAAGTCATCTTTTACATCTGGTGTGTATATGTTACTTTATCCAAGATGAATACTTGTACTTGATATTTTTACCTGGCAGGATGCTAGAGAAAATAATGCTACTTGAATTATTTTTTGTTTGGTGTTTTTGTTTTTAATTTTGTTTTTTTGTTGTTGTGTTTTTTTTTTTGTTTGTTTGGACAGCTCTGGCTGTCCTGGAACTCACTCTGTAGACCAGGCTGGCCTCGAGCTCAGAAATCCACCTGCCTCTGCCTCCCAAGTGCTGGGATTAAAGGCGTGCACCACCACCATCTGGCTGCTACTTGAATTCTTGATCTTGAATATGATAGAATTTTCAAACTTTCAAAATATATCTTATTTGCAACATTCTATTTTTTATTATCCAGGACATTTTCTAGCGTACTATTCTATTTAAATATGAGATAGTTAAACATAACAACTAAGAAGGTTAATAAATGACCAAAGATTTTCCCTTTCCCTTTCCCTTTCCCTTTCCCTTTCCCTCTCCCTCTCCCTCTCCCTCTCCCTCTCCCTTCTTCTTCCTTCCTTCCTTCCTTCCTTCCTTCCTTCCTTCCTTCCTCCCTCCCTCCCTTCCTTCCTTCCTTCCTTCCTTTCCTTTCTTCTCCCTGCCTTCTTTTGTTCATTGTATGCCTTTCCAGACTTTTCATAACCCAGTCAACCTCAGAAAGGTCCCAAATCTTATCTTGGAAAAAGGAAATCATCAAAAGCTCTTTTAAATTCTACTCTAAATGTTGCTTAGACACTAGAATGTTTGTATTATGGAACATTAAATTAGTACAAACAGATCATACAAATATAACACAGAAGTGAAAACTTGGAGCAGAGTCTACCTCAATGTAAAAAAGTGTCTGGAAAGTAGTAAATTTTCAATTCAGTATTGGTGGAGGATGTGATGGGAAGATTGACAGGTGAGATTATCAACTCCCTAGAACTACCTCTATGTTTGAATTCGTTGTATGACTCATCTGTATGAAACTGGAGAAGCTGAGAAAAATCTGACATTCAGATATTAGTAACAGAGGGCAAAATGTAAAAAGGATGGTTGGATAACAAAAGTGGACTTCACAGGGGATGGGGTAATGCCTGGGCCTTTGTTTCTTTAATGACTTTTAGAAAACTTAGATAACATACATATGTAAGTACATATACAGATAAGTATAAATGTATTAGGTAGGTAAATAGGCAGGCAGGCAGGCAGGCAGACAGACAGACAGACAGACAGACAGACAGACAGACAGATAGATAGATAGATAGATAGATAGATAGATAGATAGATAGATAGATATGGGGGATGGAACCTAGTATGCTAGGCAATCTATTATTGAGTTATATTCCTTAGCCTGCCATTTTAATTTAAACTTTACTTTTTCTCGTGTGTGTGTGTGTGTGTGTGTGTGTGTATGCATGTGTGATGTGTGTCTGCATATTTATGTGTGTAGGTGCATTCAGATATGCCTGTATCTGAATTTCAGATGTGAAAGTAGAAGCACCTCCTCAGATGCTGATCCACTGCCACACAGAGACCCCAGACTAGCCAGACTGCAAGTATCTTATGGATTATGGGGTTTTTTTTGTCCTTGTCAACACACTTAGTGCCTGCCTTGATGTGAGGTCTGGGAATCTGAAGTCCTGTCTCTCATGCTTTGAAATATTTATCCACTTAGCCATCATCTCAACCCTTAATTCTTCTTTCTTTTTTTATTTGTTTGTTTACAGGAGAATCTAATGCCTGGCATAACAATTTGCATTTAATCATCCAAATCTTCTACTAATAGAATTGTCCTGGAGTTCCTCCATTAGCAAATTATTTTCATAAATAGCTTGCAAGTCTCTGGTTGTTCATAAGGCTCTTTGATATATTTTCAGCCTTTTGTTCTCCCCATCTCTCCATCTCCATTTGAACCTTTAACCCCAAATATCCCCCGTTCTTCTTTCATGGTGTCCTACCATCTTTTCCCTTGATATTTTAAACTGGCTTACAATATAATAAACATTCATATATGCTTAGGTGAGAAAAGACATCATTCATTTTACCCAGAGCTAGACCTTGGATGCTACAATGACAATTTGACAGACAAGATGTTCTCACTGGTGCCATAGTAGCATGGTGATCACAGTATAATTAAACACTTTCTATTGTGTTTGAAACCTGCTCCACAAGAGGGAATTCATACCTGATATAGCAAATCTGGTTAAAAGCTATGGCTGGGGAAGTCATAGTTCTGGGGTAAACCTATTATCGTCATTTTGTTAGTAGTTATGATGTCAAGCTATCTTTCAAGCATTTTTGTTTATACCCCATAGATCTGAGATGCTCTCAACCTTGGACAGAGAACATTTTGGCAGTGGGCAGCAGTTGATAATCTGCCAAACCTCTGAAAATTAGTAACTATGAGTGTTCAGCCCTAAACTGAACATTGATTTTTACCTTCCACTCCTCAGCATAGATCACAGAAAAGGAGGTTGAAAGAATGTGAGAGTTGGAAAATGTCAAAAGGGTGGTGAAATACTGTCTTCTGAATATGACAAGGCCATTACTCCTCTGAATTCTTAACAGCTTGGTTACCTGCAGAGGACCTTCACATGATCAAGCAAATCAAAACATTTCAGCATGGATATAGGAAGGACAACTGAGAGTCCAACTCTAGCTAAAGAGATAGTGGCAGTTATGGTGGCTGAGAGTCAGATAGACATTTTCCTTTGGTATTGTGGCCATGGTGGGTTGCCCATACTCTACTGGATGGCCCATGCTATGCATGCACATGGGAAGCACTATTTGGACACAAGTAGTTTTTTTTTTTTTTTTTTTTTAAAGCAAAAGACATGAAGTTGCAAGCATCAGGGCAGTTTGAGGGTGAAAGTAGGAAATGAATATGATAATAATTCATTGAATACATATATGAAATTCTTAGTGAGTAACTAAAAATATTTAAAAATTAAATGCCTCTTTCACTTTGAATCTATTTCTTTCCTTTGGAGTTAGAAAATTTATTGTTACAGTTTTGCTGTATAGATTTTTCTCTGCCTTCAGTTTTTATATTGGTCATGGAACTCTAATATTGAGTTTATCTCTTGGACTGTGTCCCAGAGTTTTGAACGTTATAGTTTATCTGTTTGGTGTTTTTAAAATTATTAAGATATGAACATAGTATTTTCTAAAGCTTCTCTTCCCCCTCTAATATTTTTTATTCTGCTCTATCTAGCCTTTTAAATATGCTTTCTACTTCTGCTTCTTTTAGAAAATTCAAGTTTCTTCTATATTTCTGATTCAGTTTGCCAAGTTTTTTTACTTTGTAAATGGTCTACTTATCCGTATCCCGAACTGCATTCCTTACTTCCTTCATCTGCTTATTCCTTTATTCTTTCTTTTAGATCATAGATAACTTTGAAAGGTAACTTTGGATTTATTTATTTATTTTTTTTGCTCAGTAGTTTAGCCATTTCAATATAATTAGATTTGCTAATTTAGGAGTTCTGATTTATGAAGGTCAAATAATTTTACATTTTCATCTTTCTTGTATTTCTTTGTAATAATTTGTACATCTGTTGGTTTGGACATCTTTCCCTTTTTAATTTGGCAATCTCAATAATGAGTATACTTCTGTAGAGGGCTCAGTCTCCATTACTCAGAGAAGAAAATGCACATGGATTTGGGATGAAGCTTCTTTCTTTCTTTCTTTCTTTCTTTCTTTCTTTCTTTCTTTCTTTCTTTCTTTCTTTGTGGGAGAGAACTCAATGTGAAATTTTATTGTTATTATGAAATTTATTTTTTTTACTTCTTTTTTTTAATTAGATATTTTCTTAATTTTCATTTCAAATGCTATCCTGAAAGTTCCCTCTATCTTCCCCCCTCCCTGCTCCCCTACCCACCCAGGGCCAAGAAGCTTCTATTTTCAATCCTCATCCAAGGGAGCCTTGGCAGGCATGAGTGCCACGTGCTGCTTTCTTCTCTTTTGCTGTTCTGCTTCTTATCATCCTGCCACTCATCTGATGTGGTCCTTTCCAATGTTATCTCTTTAGAATGTAGACTATTTTCATGACTCAGCTGTTGTCATCTGCCAGGTCTGTAATAATTTCTAATTGTCTACCTTACCCTCAAAGTGGCATGAATTCTTGATATTAATCTTTCCCAAAGAATTTTTTTCTGTTTTTTTTTTGTTCTTATTTCTGTCCACTCAAATCCTTACTTGATCTAATGTTTGTTTCTTTCATTCTTTCTTCATTTCAACTCTCCAGCGCTCCCCACCCTCCTTTCTTGCTATACTGCATATTCAGGGTGATCGTGACAAATGCATCAGAATTGGCTTAAAAATAAATGTTAGTTTAAAAAGCATAATTAGCTATAAATGGCTTCATTTTTCTTACATCTGTTGTATTTCCTTTTATACTGTAAGCTACTTAAATACACACATTCAAACATGTGAGAGCTTTGACTTCTCCCACCCAGCATCAAACAAAGAAGAAAGTGTTTTATGTTATAGGGAGGGATAGAACGTTATTTTAGCATTGATGTGATCCACAGAAGTGAAAGAAATTATAGGATTTTGGATTTGCTTTCTTTCTTTTATAAAAGACAAAATCAAAACTTTTTAGAAAATGTATTGGTATCTCTTTTAAAAATGAGAACGAGGAGCATAATATGCTACATGCAAATTATAACACGTGTTCTAAGAGTTTCCAAGATTTTGTGGTAGTTTTAAGGAGGAAATAATCCAAGGGAAACTTGTTGAGTGAAGTGGGACACAGAATGATGCACACGTGTGCATACACAGATGCACATACACACAGAAGACTGTAGGAAGGGAAGTGCAGCCCAATGGCAAGAAATACTCTTTCATTTAAAATGGTTCTCTCAACCCCAGGAGCTGAAGGGGTCTGCAACCCTAGAAGAGGAACAACAATATGAACTAACCAGAACCCCCAGAACTCGTGTCTCTAGCTCCATATGTAGCAGAAGATGGCCTAGTCAGCCATCATTGGGAGGACAGGCCCCTTGGTACTGCACTCTTTATATGCCCCAATACAGGGGAACGCCAGGGCCAAGAAGTGGGAGTGGGTGGGCAGGGGAGCAGGGAGGGGGGAGGGGCGATGGGACTTTCGGGATAGCAATTGAAATGTAAATTAAGAAAAGATCAAATAAAAAATTTGAAAAAAAAATAAAATGGTTCTCTTTCTTTTCTTTTGTTCTTTTGGCCATGCAACAGTCTTATTATCTGTTTAAACATTAGTTTCCCTATGTATTACTGGAATATACTCAATTAATATTTTACTACTAATAGTATGGTTAAATGAAATATAACATTTGGATCAGTTAAACAGCTCAGCTCTGCAAGTCCGACGATCTGAATTCAATTACCAGAACCCAGAATGGAAAGAGAGGAGTTGCCCTCTGACCTCCACATGTGTGATATGGAATGTCTACACCTGAACACACATACAATCATACACACAGACATGCAATAGTTAAGGAATATGAAATATATTTCTTTCGAGTATGTTCTAAATCCTTGTAGTATGAATTAGTTTCTGCCAAACATTTGTTTCTCATTACTACCCAACTTCTAAATCAATATTTAATTTGTGGTTAGACATTTTCCCTTCTCTAATAGCCGCTAATTTCAACTTATGCCACCATGAATAAAGATGCCAAGATAGAGTTGAAAATGTTAAATGAACAAAGACACGTCCAGGGTGCTCAATCATGGCAGAAGAGGAAATAGAAAATGTGTTTACTCAGTCTTATGACTCAAAGGTTTGGAAGATACACTGCCCTTCTTGAGCATTATCTATATAATAACTATCTTTTCTCCTCCTGCTGTGTGTGGATGGATATGTGTGGGAATGCAGTTTAGTCAAGCTGGTGATTTTCTATGATAGCTGAAGGTAGACAATGACTTTAGATGAGGGGTTACAGAATATCATTGGGTGCCTTGCTGCTTCTTTATCTGACTTAGTATTTCATAGACCCTCTCAACACTGGATACACCTACCAGAATTAGATTACTAATACATCCATAATACATGGAGTCAATCAAAGATATAAACTTTGTACTGAATTCTATCTATTTGTATCTTTCAATCTGCAGTTCCAATCTCAAATTTTCCAAGGCATGTTTTTTTTTTTTTGTTTGTTTGTTTTTGTTTTTGGCGATAGAATGGTACCTGTACAAAATTATTTAAAATAACTTACATAAATGAAAGTACATCTGGTCAATTGGATTATGTTAGAATCTGAAATCAAACTGGGCTTATTAATATTTATAACATGAAAATGTGTCCTTGAATTTTGTATAACAGACTCCAGTGTGATATTTAATTGCTGAATGATTCGATCACTTTTTTTGTTTTTAGTTATTTAAATATTGTGGGTTGTATCTTTTGTTATTTGAAGAGAAAGAAGTCCTTGAAAAACTCAATTTGCCGTTTGTCATTTTCCACCTTTAGGCTATTAGTGCTTCATTTAGAGGCTTGCTTATCTTTACATCTAGCTTTCCTGTATCATTCAAATAAAAATAACCCACCCATGATTCTTTGCTGTTGTAGTTTAATATATTTTGACATGTAAGGGTTAACTAGATGACGGTGTTCTATGAGGAAATATACAGCACCTGTTGAATTTTGGTCACGAAGAATGCTGATGTGACAGTTGGTTTCTGCTGATTCCTGAATTGGTTTTCTTCAAACATATTAGTCCTTTACTTTTAAACTGAGCATCATTCATATTCACAGGGCACAGACATCATATACAATATACAGAATGTAACAGGAACATGAAATACCTGTAGCCCAGTTCTCAAAAGAGTCTTTATTCTCTGCTGAAACCAGGTGAGCTAGATCTCCACTGTCTGTGTGTCTCTCAGTATTCTGATGTCATAATATGTTAACAAAATGGCTAATTAGTCCCAGATTATACTATTCTAGCACACATATCAAAACTCTTTGACATTCCTTCTGCAAACTACTTGTAACAGCCCATCAATCACTTGGTTAGACTTATTACAGCAACAGTCCTGCTCCTTGGTACAGATTCTCAGTTTTAACCATTTATCTTTTTTTATTAGGTATTTTTTTATTTACATTTCAAATGTTATCCCCTTTCCTAGTTTCCCCTCCAAACATCCCTTATCCCCTCCCCCCTGCTCCCCAACCCACCTACTCCCATTCCTGGTCCTGGCATTCCCCTATATTGGGGCATAGAGCCTTCACAGGACCAAGGGCCTCTCCTCCCATTGATGACAGACTAGGCTATCCTCTGCTACAAATCTAGCTAGAGCCACAAGTTCCACCATGTGTTTTCTTTGACTAGTGGTATATTTCCAAGAAGCTCTGAGAGTACTGGTTAGGTCACATTGATGTTCCTTTTATGGGGGGGGGGTTCAGTCCCCTTAAGCTCCCTGGGATTTATCTGGTTCCTTCAGTGGTGGCGCATGCCTGTAGGATTTGCTGAAGGAGGCAGAGGTAAGAGAATCACGAGTTCGAGGCCAGTCTGGGCTACACATTTTAACCATTTATCTTAATGGTTGAGGAAACCCTTGACAGAAGCACCTGATGAGAATGAAGGGTTTAGTTTGGCTCATGATTTCATGATGTCCATCATGACTACAGAAGCATGAAGTCCCTGATCACATTGTATCTGTAGTCTGGAAGCAGATAAAAAGAATAATGGTGCATAGCTTGCTTAAAAATCATGTAGTCCTGGACCCAAGTCCATGAAACAAAAAATGCCAGCACAAGTCAGAGTGAGTCTTCCTTCTCATATATATGTTTCTGGAAACACTCTGTTGAACAATCTGAGGTTTATGTCCTCAGTGATTCTGAATCAAGTTGAAAATGAATATTAACTATCATACCTATTCTAAATTTTTCTTACTTTTGATTTTCTCAACTTTATGTTTTCACTGGGTTTGTGGAAAACAAAACTAAAGAAAGACAGAGAGAGAGAGAGAGAGAGAGAGACAGAGAGAGAGAGGTACTAATCATGGATGTAATTTTATTTAGCAAGCATAATGAGAGGTAAGCTCATGGTATATGTTAATAACCTTTGATGCATAGATCAAATTAATGCTAAACAGGTAAGAAAAAAACAACAACACTGTTGTCTAAAGTAACCCTACTATATACCAAAATCTCACACTGGTGAACTTTTCTCCCTTTTATCCCTGTTCTTCTCCCTCTTCTTTCTTCTTCTTCTCTTCTTCTTCTTCTTCTTCTTCTTCTTCTTCTTCTTCTTCTTCTTCTTCTTCTTCTTCTTCTTCTTCTTCTTCTTCTTCTTCTTCCTCCTCCTCCTCCTCCTCCTCCTCTTCCTCCTCCTCCTCCTCCTCTTCTTCTTCTTCCTCTTCTTCTTCTTCTTCTTCTTCTTCTTCTTCTTCTTCTTCTTCTTCTTCTTCTTCTTCTTCTTCTTCTTCTTCTTCTTCGTTTATTTATTTATTTTTTACACTCCAGATTTAATTCTCCCCCCTCCTCTGCCCTGCATCCATCCTTCATGAGGATGTCCCCACCCCATACCCCCACCCAATCAGACCTCAAAACTTCCTGGGGCTTCTAGTCTCTTGGAGGTTAGGTGCATCTTCTCTGACAGAACCCAGACCCAGCTGTCCTCTGCTGTATATGTGTTGGGGGGCTCACATCAGCTGGTTTATGCTGCCTGGTTGGTGGTCCAGTGTCTGAGAGATCTCAGGGTCCAGGTTAATTGAGACTGCTGGTCCTCTTACTGAGTCACCCTCCTCCTCAGTTTCTTCCAGTCTTTCCATAATCCAACCACAGGGGTCAGCAGCTTCTTTCCATTGAATGGGTGCAAATATCTGCATCTGACTCTTTCAGCTACTTGTTGAGTCTTCCAGAGTGCACTCATGCTAGGTCCGTTTTTTGTGAGCACTCCATAGACTCAGTAGTAGTGTCAGGCCTTGGGACCTCCCCTTGAGCTGGATCCCACTTTGAGTCTGTTGCTGGAACTTCTTTTCCTCAGGCTCCTCTCCATTTCCACCCCTGTAATTCTTTCAGACAGGAACAATTATGAGTCAGAGATGTGACTCTGGGATGGCATCCCACTCCCTCACTTGATGTCCTGTCTTCCTGCTGGAGGTGGACTCTATAAGTTCACTCTCCCTACTGTTGGGCATTTTATCTAAGGTCTCTCCCTTTGAGTCCTGAGAGTCTCTTACCTCCTAGGTTTCTGGTGCATTTTGGAGGATCCCCCGAAGCCCCTACCTGACAGTGTAATAGTTTTTCTCTGCAATTCTGCTTAACCAAGCTTGAAATAAATATCAGATGTTCTTGTTTCTTTCCATTTCATTCTCAATGTCTTTATCTTCCTATATACATAAGACTAAGACTGGAATAGGACCTCTCTATATAGTGACTATGAATGTCCCTTCTTTAATCTTCATATGGCAGTACTGCCAGAGTTCTAGATAGAAATGTCATGGGTTAGTTGACATCTTTAGAATTTGAACTGGGCTATCCCTCCTACCACCCTCGAAGGCTTTTCTGTTGAGAATATACATGTGCTTTCTCTCAATTCTGTGTTTCTTTTAGAGAATTGGGTTATAAGGAATAAAAGATACTGGTTGCTATTTATATGGGCTGAAAAGTCAAGGGATCCCTATATGCCCTTGGTATATATGTATCTTCTCATTATTGGATACAAATATATTCCTTAAAACATCTTCTACTTACTCTGCTTCTGACTACCTAATTGAATTATTTCAGGCTACTGAAGCCTGAAATATGAATAAACTTCCACCCTTTTAAATTTTCTTGCATAAGTGTCTCCTAAATTTTTCTTTCTATCTTTCTTTATATGTGTGTGGGTTTTTTGTTTTTGTTTTGTTTGTTTTGTTGTTTTTGTTTTTGTTTTGTTTTGTTTTTGAGGTAGGATCTCACTTTGTTTCTCTGGGTGTCCTGGAACTCACTATGTAAACCAAGATGGCCCTAAACTCAAAGAGACCATATACCTCTGCCTACTGGTTCTGGAATTAATGGCATGTGCCACCAAGCCAAACTTGAGCTTTCTTTAAAGCTATGTCCTATCTTTGTCAATACAGATTGCCCAGTCTGATAGATAATCTTTTATCCAACATAAAAGCAATTTAGCTTTAAGAGATTTGGCTCTCTCACATTCAATTGTGTGGCTCTTAGGAAAACAGGAGAAGAAAATAGTGTATTTGAAAGTAACACTGAGTGGTAATGGCACCCGGATAGACTATCATTATAACTTATTCCATCTCATCCTCATTTTGCACAAGTTATTGCTCATGCGTTGGTATAGATCAAGACACTGAAGAGTAAAGAAATCAAACATTGTGCAGCGTATATTATTAACATGCATCCAAGAGTACTGAGCCTTCCTGCGATGCTAATTACACAGTGTTACATTGTTCCTTAGAAAAATGTGTCATGCTCTCCTAACCTCAATTATGTTAGAGGCTAGAGAGTGGGTTTCATGGTTTTACACATTCTCACATTACTCATTTAACAGTTTTTCATTAATAAAGTTATTAATTTGAATAAAGGCCTATTAAATTGAATTGTTCTACTTAGGCATTACATTTCGCTCTCCTTTGAAAACAATTTCTTTCATTTTTTTGAGATTATTGTGTAATTATAGCATTTCTTCATTCCCTTTCCTCTGTTAAAACCCTATTATGTACCCCTCCTTGCTCTTTTGTGAGTTCATGAGGATTCTATTTTTTTCTTCTTTTTTAATTTAAAATATTTCATGCAATATATTTCGTTCCTGTTTTTTTCCTTCTCAACTCTTCTCAGCTCCTTACCCAACTCAACTCTATTCTTTCTCTTTTCCAAAAATTATACAATAACATGAAAATGTAAATTAAAAAATAAAAAAATAATATCACAAACAATGGCCCAAACCAAACAAAATGAAGTTAAAAGCCAAGAAAAGTCCCTCATTGAGTTATTTTCACATTAGCTGACTATGTATGGGCATGGAGCCTATCATAGGATGTGGATAATATACCCAGTGCCACACCCCTAGAGAAAACTGACTTTCCCTTTGTCAGTTAGTATCAATTGCAAATAGCTTTTTGATTAGAGGTGGGACTCAGCGTCTACTCCTCTACATCTCATTCTGAATCCTGTGTGGCTTGAACTTGTGCAGGTCTTTTTCACATTGCCAAAGTCTCAGTCAGTTCATATGAGCATTGATGCTATTGTGTCTAAAAGTCACTATTTCCTCAGAGGTACCTATCCACCCTAATACTTACACTCTTCCCACCTTTAAAAAATTCTGGATAGCCCTGTGTTCCATCCAATAGATGAATGTGAGCATCCTTTTCTGTATTTGTCAGGCACTGGCATAGCCTCACAAGAGAGAGCTATATCAAGGCCCTGTCAGCAAAATCTTCTTGGTATATGCAATAGTGTCTGGGTTTGGTGGTTGTTTATGGGATAAATCGCATAAACATACCATCGTTTTTAATAGCTGAGTAGTATTCCATTGCATAAATGTACCACATTTTCTGTATCCATTCTTCTGTTGAAGGACATCTGGGTTCTTTCCAGCTTCTGGCTATTATAAATAAGGCTGCTATGAACATAGTGGAGCATGTGTTCTTATTGCAAGTTGGGACATCTTCTGGGTATATGCCCAGGAGAGGTATTGCTGAATCTTCCAGTAGTACTATGTCCAACTTTCTGAGGAACTGCCAAACTGATTTCCAGAGTGGTTGTACCACCTTGCAATCCCACCAGCAATGGAAGAGTGTTCCTCTTTTTCCATATCCTCACCAGCATCTGCTGTCACCTGAATTGATCTTAGCCATTCTTACTGGTGTGAGGTGAAATCTCAGGGTTGTTTTGATTTTCAGTTCCCTGATGATTAAGGATGTTGAATAGTTTTTCAGGTGCTTCTCAGCCATTTGTTATTCCTCAGTTGAGAATTCTTTGTTTAACTCTGTTCCCCATTTTAAATAGGGCTATTTGGTTTTCTGGAATCCAATTTCTTGAGTTCTTTATATATATTGACTATTAGTCCTCTATAGTATTTAGGATTGGTAAAGACCTTTTCCCAATCTGTTGGTGGAGTTTTTGTATTAATGACAGTGTCCTTTGCCTTACAGAAGCTTTGCAATTTTATGAGGTCCTGTTTGTTGATTCTTGATCTTACAGCAGAAGTCATTGCTGTTCTGTTCAGAAATTTTTCCCCTGTGCCCATATCTTCAAGGTGCTTCCCCACTTTCTCCTCTATGAATTTCAGTGTCTCTGATTTTATGTGGAGTTCCTTGATCCACTTAGACTTGAGCTTTGTACAAGGAGATAAGAATGGATCAATTCACAAGGTTAATATAGTAAAAATGGTTATCTTGCTGAAAGCAGTCTACAGATTCAATGCAATCCCCATCAAAATTCCAACTCAGTTCTTCACAGAGTTGGACAGGGAAATTTGCGAATTTATATGGAATAACAAAAAACCTAGGATAGCAAAAACTATTCTCAACAATAAAAGAAGTTCTGGTGGAATCACCATCCCTGATCTTAAGCTGTACTACAGAGCACTTGTGATAAAGACTGCATGGTACCGGTACAGCGACAGACAGGTTGATCAATGGAATAAAGCTGAAGACTCAGAAATAAACCCACACACACCTTTGGTCCCTTGATCTTTGACAAAGGAGCGAAAACCATCCAGTGGAAAAAAGACAGCATTTTCAACAAATGGTGCTGGCTCAACTGGCAGTTATAATGTAGAAGAATTTTCTTGTCTTTCCCCTATGCCCAGCTCCCCAGAGCTGGGGTTCTAAGCACATTAGAACACACCCAGAGTCTTTTCCTTTAAAAAAATTTTTTTTCAGATTGTAATCATATCATCCTCCTTTTCATATGTGTCTTGGAATCAAAGCTAGGGCTTTATGCTTCAGCAGAAAGCATTTTCATGTCTGAGCAAACTCCATAGCCACATACATCTATTTTTAAACTCATATTAAATGTAGTATTCATCTATGAGCAAATGGCTAGAAACATACTATTTTGTGATGCTATAACAAAATATTTAATATTGAACAAATCAAAAGAACTGCAAGAACTTATAAAAGCGTATTTGAACACCTTATTTCCGTTGGGTTTCAGAGCCCTTTGTCATGAGCCCCTTGTTCCATTGCTTCTGGATCAAGGGTGCAGTAGAGCATGACAGTGGTGGCATGATGTGGCAGAGGCTACACAGCTCTCGGTGTGGAAGCCACACACCTCTCAGGAGCAAGGGTGATCCATAGGAACATAGGACAACTGAGAGCCCCAAAGGAAGTGACAGTATCATTTACCTCCTCCCTGCAGTCTCCACAAGTGAGGACCTCCCCACAAACACCAGGAGCTACGCACTAGATATTTGAAGATAATCTGGAGAGCCAGAGATAATATTCAAAGCAAAATGTGTTACCTTCATCTTCCAAGGAATTATAGCCAAGTCATAATAAAGATGAATTGACTCTCTCTTCATATATCCATAAAGCCTCAATATTCCAGTTGTTTGGATGTTCAAATTAAAAATTTCTTCTGACTCAAAGCAAGCTTTTAGCTGTGGGGTTCTGTAAAAATACAAAATAACAGTATGTATGTTTAGCATAGAGTAGCATAAAATAAGCATTCTCAGAAGGAAGAATTAGAGTGTAGAAAGTTACAAAAGGACCAGAAAAAGGGTGAAACTCAGTAGAGCCAATATTAAATGTCATAGCACGACACTTGGTGTCCAGATCATGAGCTGTCGTGATTCAAGCCACTTGGGCATAGCATTCCTACTGTCTTTCCATTTGCAGCTTACATGGACTCTCTAAGGCTTGCCCAACTCATTGTTTGTGGCTTTCCTCAACAGATGATGCACAAAGGATCCACAAAGGAGGTTGACAAAGCCAAACTCCTGGAATCTTCACTATTTCTACAGCATCATTATCACATTTTTATATAGACACATCAAGACTTCATTCAAGAACCTTGGCCTTATCATACATCACTTGACTCCCAGGCAATTCTTAGGAAACAGGCCAGAAACCTCCTAATCCTGTAAGTCTTGATTCTATATCAAAAGGAAAATGCTATATTGGCTGCTACTTTAAGAGATAATGAGATGCCTTTTACCATAGCAGCAAAGATCTTTGAGAGCCTGAAAGAAATCCTGGGGATGTAACTTTCCAGACAACCCTATGCAGTTTTGTGCAGCAGGCCATTATTCAAAGCAAAGTCTTAGAACGAATAAAGTTTAATGGATGAGCCTTTGATATGAACTATGACTTGATCCTGATTGAAACCTATCTGGATTTGATAAAGCAAGTTCCATCTTCAGAGTTGCATCATTAAGAAATTAGAAAAAAATTTACAGTATCTGATTGCTTTAAAGTTTTTAGAATGTAGAAGTATATATAATGAGGATAAATGTAAGCATAATAATGAAAATCATTAGTGTTTAATTAGGGATATTACGTTTACTTGGAAAAAGAGAAACATGGAAGAATATTAATTCAGAACACAAATTTCTACTTTATTTTCAGGTTGTATTTTTTATAATTTGTTGCATCCATCTTAGTTGACCTTTCCCATAATTAATCAGAATAATAATATAATTAATTTGACCTGTAACAAAATCTATTCTATCATCACCGTGGTTAGATTACACTAAGCCTTTTCATGCCCTTTGTCTCTCATGGTGAATTTTCCTACCATTAACTGAACATTTTCTGTGCCCTCGTGCCCTGAATTAAACACTTTGTACATTGAATTTAATCATTAAGATCACAAGATGAAGTCTATATGATTATTAGCCTTATTTTGTAGGAGAAGCCAATGATATAACCATCATTTAAACTTTGTTCAAGGTTATACAATTCTTAAATAGCAGAGCTAAAGTTTAAACTTCAGGCATTCTGAGTCCACAGTGTGCCTTCTCTTTCTGGGATACATTGCCTGATGTACCTGAGACCATGCCTTAACTCTCTTTATACTTTCTATGCATATTTAGATCAGTGCCTCCTTAGAGGTAAAGAAATAATAATAATCAATGGAAATTAGGGAAAATAACACAGTTTTAAAACAAAATGCATCTATTCATCGTGGATGGTTAAATAATTAGAGAATTGTGTGGTCAATAGATTTACAAACTACTAGGTCAATTAGATAACTCCAAGATCAAAGCTTTGGCAATTTCAAGGGGAGTTATACATTATTAGTCTCATAGATCACATATACAATATCAAGTATAATTCATGCTTGTAAACAGAGTTCATTTTTAGAGGATCATTTTCTTAGACACTGGGAAAATTTTAATTCATAATTACCAGGGCCTTCAGAAATGGTTCAGTGGTTGAGTAGTTTACTTGTTGGTCCTGCCGAGCTACTGTTTGCAATATATACAACTTCCTACAACTTAAGCTCCAAAAGTGCAGGAACCCTATTCTGGCCTCTATTCTGTTTTTAGCCAGTTTCCATTGAGACAACAGAATTGGTAAATCACTGAAATCTTATTGTTTTTGTATATATATATATATATATATATATATATATATATATATATATATGAATGAAGGAAAGAGTGAAATCACAGGAAAGGCCTTCCTTTTAGAAGACAGCCCCTGTGGTTGACAATGCATGGCTGCTGAGTATGCTGTTTCCCCGGCCTTGCCTTTGTCAGAATCAGGTGCCCATTCCCTCACAGGTTACCACAACTGTGACTCAAGGTGGTCCAGCTACAGGTAGAGTGGGTAGCAGACTTTGCTATCATCAATGGGATGATGATTTTGCAATCATATAGAATACAGGACTGATGAGATCATGGCAGGCTCCACTCAGATTCTCACTACATCCTGAGGATTCAGGTAATATGTGACAGTGACAGTCCCTGAAGGCAGGCACTGAAAGAGTGTTATGTAGATAGGAGTGAAAGAAGCTACTGCACTGGAAACCCTAGGAAGCTTTATGTGCCAGGAGCATGAGCACCTGCTAATTAACACCTATTATAGAGATAGTGTGTATTATAGAAGGTCAGAAGAGTTCTCTACGCCTGTTGAACTCACTCTGGATGCCACACATGGAACTACTATATCTAATGCCTACCTTCCATTTTGTCTTGTCCTTTTATGCCCTGTCCTTCTCTTTCCATATGGGCAAGTTTACTTTTTGCCAATGTATGTTAGAAATAAGTTTATAACTCACTGTATTCTTATATGTCCTCATAGCCAAGAGCAACTTTGAGCACAATCTGGACTCTTGGATAATGGTGGAATTTTTAACTATGTGGTGATTCAGGGAGCTATCCAACATTATTTTGTATTATGAAGTGGGCATGAGCCTCTGTGATGATAGGGTGGAGTATTATGTTTAAAGGGATGTGTTTGGTTGAAGTGGACAAATAGTAGACTTAGTTTAGTTAACCTGATAGACATCTAAGAGACTAGTGAACATGCTGTTGAGTATGTGTATCTGTGGATGTCTTTCCAGAGACAATGATTTAGAACACAAAAGCTGTTCTAAATAAACCTTTAATCACTGCAACAATTCCAGTGTTCAATGTTTGGCTGAGAGCAGGCCAACATCAGAAGATCTGAATACACTCAGGAAATTAGTCACTGGCCTGTGCCTTTAGGGTCTGTATGTTTCCCTTGCCTGTTTTGGTTACTGTCTCACTCTGCTTCCTGTCGGCCTCGAGGGCAACAGTGTCTTCCTCTACAGAATCCTGACACCATATTCTATCACACTGTTGGTCCAGAGGGTGGGGCAGAGTGGGGGAAGCAGGCACCAAAATTTGGACTAAAATGTCTTTGATGAATTAAAACTTCCCAAACAATGGTTTAAAAACAAAAACAAAAACAAAAAGGTTCTCTTAATATTTTCTATCAGATATTGGTGGCAGTACAGATAGATCTAAGTTATATACTAAAATATTAGAAGAGCAAGATGTGGCCTTTAATGCTTAGAATGAAGAATAATCTAATCACTTTAGAAAACAGTCATCTTGTAAACTACTAGCCCTATACTTAAATATATGTTTAAAACTCATTTGATTATAAGCAAATACCTTAAAAGTTAACATTTGAGGACATAGGGGCTGTTCTAGGTTATATATATATATATATATATATATATATATATATATATATCAGATAACAGAATGTTTATGTATTTTACGTTTTACTCATCCATTCATTCATTGGAGGTTAAGGGCTTATCGCATTAATCAGGTTAGAAAATAGCTGGCAAGAGTCAATGGTTTTCTTCTACCTTGTTTGTCTGAGGATCTGGCTTTGCAGAAAGCTCCTTAACCTAAAGAGCTAAGAACAGTGAAAACAGATGCGTTGTTCTGGTTGTTCTTGCTACTGTTGTTGTTTTCTAGATATCCCTATTATCACTTCCTGTCTCTCGAGATATCAATTTCTTCTCTTCACATAGTATGCCTACTGTAGTGTTGTTCCATAATAAGTTTCTATTTCTAGCTCTGTCCTGAGCCTCATCATACTACACTTTATTTGGCTTCATAACATGGTTAGTATATAATCATGGTATTGAGGATATTTTACTACTTTGCCAACAAAATAATAATGTCACTGAGCATAGAAACATTACAAATCTTCATTTCACTCTGTCTTCAGAGCGTGGAGCAATCCCTGACATAGTACTGACTCATTCTGTGTTGTATGTGTAAACAGGGTACCAAATCAAAACAAACAAACAAAACAAAACAAAACACAAAACAATCCTAACCAATAAATACTTTGGTCTCTCTGCTGTACCTACTGATCGGTCAAGAATTCAGGGGCCAGTTAATGAGTTAGCATCTCACCAGCCTTTCTCTATACAGTTTACCTCCTGGATCACAAATTCCTTTTAATAAATTCATTGGAAGTCAAATTCTATCACACAGGTCAAGTAATTTTTTTTTTTAATAGAAGTAATGTCTGGAACTTGTAAGTACTTTACCGTCTTAGTTAGGGTTTCCATTGCTGTGAAGGGACACCATAACCAAGGCAACTCTGATAAGGATAACATTTAATCGGGGCTAGCTCACAAGTTCAGAGGTTTAGTCCATTATTATGAAAGCAGAAGGATGCCAGAGTCTAGGTAGAAATGAGGCTGGAGGAGCTGACCCTTCTACATCTTGATCCAAAAACAGATAGGAGAAAACTGACTCCCATGCGGCTAGGAGGGATGTCTGAAATCCCACCCTCACAGTGACATAGGTCCTCCAACAAGACTATACCATAGTGCCAGTCCATAGAGCCTCGCATATTTAAACCACTACACCTTCATGCTTCTCTTTAGACAGACAGATTTCTCACTGTAGTTTCCCTGGATATATTTCTCTCTATAAAAACCAAACCAACGGAAAAAATAATTCAACTTGCATCTGGGTAAGACTTGTTTAAATTTCTATCATAAATCTGGCTCCTGAAAAAAAACTCACTGCGGTTTATGTAGGTCACTACTGAGACACTTTACACTGAATACAATTATTAGAATAAAACAGAAGAATTTCTCATTAGCGTGGGAAGGTATGCCTGAGCACTCCCGGGTTTCCTAAGGCTTGAAGAGCAATGCAAATCTGGATGCCTACTTGGTGATTTTGATGCATCACTCTGATTTGTGTCAGCTATCATCCCCTTGGCTCTCTGGAGGTCTTTGCTGGGGATTTCTTTTCTACATTGGAGAAGCAAGAACAATTATCTTTGGCTCCAATCTATCACATGGATAGGAAATGAGGAAATTATGATGCTTCCTGCTTAATTGGAGCCTCGCAGTGATAGCTTGGTCCCAGGTAATTCAAGTAAGGTCACGGTCACCTCTATTTGCTGTAGAGAATAAATACAAGGACACAGTGTTCTTACAGTAACTCAGCCAAATGCACCACTGTTAATACTAATGTACTTTCCTACCATCTCATAACCAACTCCAAACTGCTGCCAATCTGCACTTAACAGAGTCCATTGGACTTAATCACCTTTTAATGCCAGAGGCACCCAAATGCCTTAAGAGATGAAAATAAAAAAAGACTGACTATGGAGCGAAGTGAATTGCCCTTTGCATCTACAGAAGCATTTTCAAACCCAGGTGATTATATGCCCTGATCCAAAATTACCAACATGATGATAGGTCCATTGATGTCTAGGGTATATAGTGGAGCCTAAGATAATTGTTCTTGCTTCTCCAATGTAGAAAAGAAACCCCCAGCAAAGACCTTACAGGATAGGATGTTGAGGTAGTTTGAATAAAAATACCCCCCATAGGCTTATATATTGGAATGCTTGGTCACCAAGGCATGGTACTATTTGAAAGAATTAAGAGGTGTGATATGGAGGAAGCGAGTCACTGGCTGTAGGCTTTGAGGTTACAAAAGCCCATGCTAAGCCTATCTCTTGCTGCTGCCTCTGGATCCAGGTATAGAATTCTTAGCTGCTATGCTCCCTGCCATGAGGATAATGGACTAAACCTTTAAATTTCTAAGCAAGCTCCAGTTATATATGCTTTCTTTTCAGAATTGTCATGGCCATGGTGTCTCTTCAAGTCAATAGGTGATTGACTTAGAAAGGGAGTGGGAAGAACCCAGCCTCCACCATCTACCATCTCCATGGTGGTTGCTTTCCATTTGTATGGACACTATCAAATAGAATTCTAGATCTGAGTCCTGTGTTAATTGTTTTTACCTTTTGGGAAAGATCACCCTCCTAAAAATGGCCCTGCTAGAAACTTCATATGAACAAACATTTTAAAAGTCTCTTCTGTTGGGAAACATGATATTCGTTACTCTCTCTCTCTCTCTCTCTCTCCAAATCATGATTAGAAAATAATGATAAAAACCACATTTTTTTTAAAGCTACCTTTATAACTTAAAATAGATTTACTTTCCTCCTTCTGGAAGTCTGACTTCCTACTCAGGATTTTTTTTTCGTTTTTTCAATTTCTTTTTTACTCTTCATTTACTAGCACTCTTCTTATTGAAAGTTGACAGGAGTCAATAGGAAACTGTTAACTCTAATACTTACTCAACCATAATCCAGGATGCTTTAAAAATTTACTTCTCTTTTTAATTATGAGAAATAAGTCCCTCATCTATTAAGCAATTGAAACAACTGACAACAGATTGGGGAGATCATTAAGATGACAAAACTTGGATCTGCTTCACAATGCAGAGCTCTCTAAATGGCTTTAGGCATGATGGCTCGCAATCAGGATGACCACAGTGTGCTACTTGCTTTCTCATCTCCCAGTGCCTGTGTCATAGGCATGAGTCAGCCAATGACTTTCTATGTAACATTCAGCAAATTCCTTTACTTTTCTCACTATCATTTTTCTAATCTGACAATTGACTCAATACTTTTGTATCAGGAGGCTTTTTGTTTTTATGTTTCTAAAAAGATTAAAGGTGAAGAGTACAGTTCTTCTACAAGACCTAGGTCAACAATGCACAGTGATTTTATTCTCTAAACTCCTTTATTTATGGGAAAAGATGATATAAGTAAACCAGGCTGTAATCACTTGTGTTCTATTTGTTTTTCCAGCTTCTGTGGTGGACAGAAAGGTACCAATAGTGGTGGAGGTGCCTTGGAATTGTATATTGTTCAAATTCCTGAGTCCTCCCCTTTTACACACACACAAGCACACAGAGTCTCATTTTCTTCTTTTAAGGGATACAGAACAGTTTATTTTCTCCATAATCAAAGCCTCTGAAGGATTCACAAATACCTACAAAAGGAGATGGTTCCTAAATAACAGATCACAATATAACAGTAGAATTAAACAAATCATCATAGTTTTTAATGTAAAGATGATCAATATGTATACATATCTATATGAGTATATCTTTGTGTGTATATGTATATATATATATATATATATTCATATATTCATGAGTATATGATTTACCCTGTAAAATGGGTTAATTCTAATCTTGATTTTCCTGTGTCTTTTCAACAGGACTATAGTCTATTTGCAGTACTACTGTGCATCTCCTCTCTCTTTATGAGTATGGTAACATTTTTTTTTCTGCTCATATTAGTGGCTTTCCAAAACATCTGTCACCTATCTGAGTAGTTGCTAGGGTTGAATTTCTATGGTTTCAAATCTCTACACTAATCTTTATGTTTGAAATCTGTCTTACACATAAGGCTTATCCCAACATAAATACACCATATATTTCAATGTATAGTGTGTGTGTGTGTGTGTGTGTGTGTGTGTGTGTGTGTGTGAACATTATGAACATAAACACATGCTAACTTATGCTATATATATAGTACATTAACTGGCATGCAGTGGGTCTGAACTGTGCATTTGATGCTGAATTAACTGCATGTGGCATCAAGGGATATAATATAAAAGGTAATTTATACATGCAAAGCTCTAAGTAATTACTATCATTTCATGCATTGAAAAGTGCTATGGGGGATGGAGAGCCGATCCAGTGGTTAAGAGACATACTTCTCTTGGAGAGGACCAGAGTGCATTTGATTCCCAACATGCATGTTGGCTAGTTCACAACTACCTGTAATCCAGACACAGGGTATGCAATCCATCCTTCTTACGACTTAAAGCCTATTTACATAGGAGACACTTCCCTGAAAAATTCCAAAACTTTATTCAGATTTCTTTTAACAGCATCCCATTGGTGTTTTAGTAGAAATTATATTAGTACCATTTAGAATTTGTGGATTCAAGAATGATAAGATATTACATAATACATCAAGATGTAGCACTTAATGATGTGTGAAACAGAGCAAAAGAGATAGAACACCACTTTAGAAACTTTGGGAGCTTCAGCAAGGGAGCAAACTCTGGCCTGAATCTAAAGAATAGCTAGAAAGCTGAACGCTTCATGCTTTTTCTGCTTCTCATTCAACTAGATGGTTTCTGTTTAAACTGTCTTATATGTCGAGTTTTGCGTGAAATTTATTATATAACTAAGAATAGGTAGGTTATTTAACTTGTGATATTATCCTCCATAATGCATACTCTGAGTTATGAAGCACTAGGAAATTACATTTGAAAATATCTTAAGATAGCAGAAATTAACAAAATAAGTCAATTAGACAAACAACTTTAGCAATGCCTTTGTGATATTAAGACATTGTCAGGATAACTAATCGATAACAGAACAAATGGAAAAGATTAATTAGAAAGTGTTCACAGTAATTAAAGTATGGGACAAAAATACAAGTAATAGTGGTTACTACTGGGATGTAATAGTATGAACACTGGCTAGCTATTAGAGAGCACATTGTAAAAGTCATGTCTTCTACCAACTGTGATGTAGGTGGGTGTTATAGCATGTACTTGGCACATGTAAGGCCCTTGTCTTCATGACCTATAATCAGAAAATAATACCATGTAACATGCACATGCTCAAGAGAAAAGACACAAGCAACAACCTTTTTGAAGTTTTCAGCCAGGATCACCAGAAGACTGTTCATACCACTTACAAAAATACATAATGTGGAACAAAAAACATGGTGATGGGAACACAGCTCATAGAAGAAATGTGTAGAGTTTCAAACCACAGTGACTACCCCAGGTGACGTGCTCAGAATGACTATGATGGTGTAAAGTGGTAGAGGTAGGGATACTGAGTCTTCAGAAGGATGGAGTGTCTGCCAGACCTGGCACTGAATTCAGTTATACTTTTATTATATCCTTGCTTAACTAATCAGTTGATAAATTACATTTAGTAGAAAAAAGAGCTGCATTCACATAGAAAGTTCCACAAAGAATGGTTCATAAATCACTAATAAAAAGAAAGACTGGTGTTTTCATTTTTTCATATGATTGACAGTTATGAATATTGACTTTGCCCAGATAACATGAAAAAGTCCATGACCAACCCCCCCCCCCCCAAAAAAAAAAAACCCAAGTTTGATTTGTTGGTTCCATCCATAATCTTCAGCCTTGAGTTTCTCTTCCTGAGAAAAATCATACTTCTTCCTCAAGATACCTTCATGCAAGAGTGGAACATATGATTGACCTTGCTCTACCTTCTTTTTTTTAAATTAGCAATCAAATTTGGGAATTATCCTGTGATATTTCTTGTTTTTGAATTTTCACTGTCTTTTTGTGAAAAATTATAAACTCCTAAGAGAGACTCCTGTAGTTTCTTGCCAGGAATAATTGTTTCTAAATAAACTGAGGGTAGTTAAGTGGATGGGAACAGATGGAAATAAATTGATGGAAGTTGACACCTGTGCCTCTTGAAATCCACTTTCAGTGCAACCAGCAGTGTATCTTTGTCTTGTCAGGCCTGACATTTCATGCATTTGAACTTTAACAATGTCAGCCTGATTCCTACTTAAGCCAGCATACAATTGAGTTCCAGAGCAGAGCCCTCTTCCAACCTGGCCAGAAGCAGGGAACAACAGCATAACTGCAATCCTGTAAGCAACAATGAGGAAGAACTCCTATAATGGTACTTCTAAAAGCATCCATGTTTACACAACCTCTGTTGGAACTAAAAACAGGCTTAATTAAGTGTGGGCATTTATCTATCTTTATTTTATGTATTAGGAAAAGGAAGCAGGAAGGAGAGAATGATTCAGCATATGCCATAGCCATCCATTCATTAAACTAAGTCTACAGTTTTATATTAAATACTAGATGTAGACGACATGGCTGTAGCCATTAGAGATTCAAAAGTGTTAAATCATAAACTTCACTCTGTGGAAGTTCACACTGTGGAACAAAAGAGAAGAAAAAAACTGCAAGATTTAAAATACAACATGATGCATATGTAGCAGAAGATGGCCTTGTTGGACATCAATTGGAGGAGAGGCCCTTGGTCCTGAGAAGGCTTGATGCCCCAGTGTAGGGGAATCCCAAGAGAGGGAAGCAGGAGTGAGTGAGTTGCTGAGCAGGAGGAAGGGGATGGGATAGGGGGTTTTCAGAGGGAAAACCAGGAAACTGGATAACATTTGAAATGTAAATAAAGAAAATATCTAGTAGATAGATAGATAGATAGATAGATAGATAGATAGATAGATAGATAAACAAACCACTCTTTTATATATTAAAAAAATGAGAAGCATACACTAGAAGAATATCTAGATCTTGTGAGAGAGGCACTTGATCCCATCTTAAAGAGTGGAAAACTAGTGTCCAATAGAAAGTCCCCTTAATTTTGACTTGAAGAAGAATGAATACTTGAATACTTTGAGGGAAATAACTTATCCCTAAATTATAGCTATCTAATCAAACATGCTTCTGTGCACTTCAGTATCAACCAGTGAATATAGCTGAGGGTCTCCTATGTCTCAAATACTGTGATAGAGATTTTAACATACCAGGAAAATAAAATACCAAGTGACTTCAAAAACCTATGATTTTTGTCGATTAAAACAAAGAAAGTCTATGAATTAATTAGAAGGTCATATATAAAAGGTGGCTCAAAGATTAAGATATGTTATAAGTAATACTATACAAGAACTCTTTAGAGCATCCCAACATCCTTCAATAGGGAGGGGGCTTGGCAAATGACAAGGGAATAAAGCTGAGGATTTTTGTCTTCTTTTGATAGGACCGATGTTACCTCAGATTCTGCGTGGCCAACAAATGTTAAGCTTGAACACATTCTTTGGCAATTCTTTTGGAAGCACTGTGTTTTCTCAAATCACCTTCTCCTTTAAAATGTATTCTGCAAAACAAAACAAAACAAAACAGAACAAAACAAAAACCTGAGCACATATCACCACTACTTATAAATACTTTCTTATTTAGAAATAGAGTCTGTGCAGAAGCAATGAGGTTAGCATGAAGTCATACTAAATTAATCCAATGATGAATGCCTTTAGTAGGAGAACCTGTAAAGGACAATGATGTAAAGGCACACAAGGAGATGAGGAAGAATGCCAACATCTACTAAGATAGAAGGATAAGGTAGATTGTTCTATGGAGCCTTTAGAAACAACATCAACAAACCCTGTCTCGAAAAACCAAAACCAACCAACCAACCAACCAAACAAACAAAAACCATGAACCTGGATACACCATTTTGCCATCAGAGATGTGAAAAAATAAATTTCTGTAGTTTGATATATTTGGTTCATGACGTGTGTGTGTGTGTGTGTGTGTGTGTGTGTGTGTGTGTGTGTGAGATAGCCAAAGATATAGAATTCACAAACTAAGTATATTGCTCCTCTCTCCAAACAGGCATTTGTAAATTCTCTAAGTGAATATCGAATAGAGATAGTTATAAATATCAATTGACGTGACAAGGTAAAATTTCAGAAGCACAGTAGAAGTGAAGATTACACAAAGTCTTTGTTTCAGTTGACAACTTCTGGGTAAAGAAATCAGGCCTTCCATAGCTGCAGGCAGAGAAAGAATCACATTAAGGATTTAGAGGGCATTTATATGGTGTGTGTGTGTGTGTGTGTGTGTGTGTGTGTGTGTGTGTGTGTACCCTGCATCTATGTGTTGAAGAATTATATATATATATATATATATATATATATATATATATATATATATATATATATATATATATATATATATATATATAAATGGAAGGTAGCATTGTGAGCATTCCGACAACTCAGCAGATGTTTCAGACATATATGTGGCATATATCTGATTTTCTTTTTGTTAAGTCTCAAGTGTCTAGCACCAAGATCCAAGCCACTGTAACCTTTTCCCTGCAA